>VXCM01004238.1:163073-206807 GCA_014773175.1 Lucifuga dentata
AAGGAGACCTTAAAGGGTGTGATGTTGAGAGAAACAGGGTGAGAGTTGGAGAGTGAGATATTTGGGAGGCACAGAAAGACTGAAAGATGACGAGAGAGAGAGAGAGAGAGAGAGAGAGAGAGAGAGAACAAACCGAGCCAAAAAAATAGACGAGCCAGCTTAGTATGCGACTGAAAGCTGGAAGAAGATCTGAACTCTTGTTAGCTGACAGCTGCAGAGTGACTGTGTTTCTCTGGATGAAGCAGCTGCAGAAAGAAAATAAAGGAGAGCAGCAACGACACCGACAGGCGACACGCCGCACTTCGTCGCTTTACAACGCTGCCCTTCAACGCCGCGCTTCAACATGACGGAATGTCGGATGGGTGCAGAGCATGATTTATGAGCTGAATTCCTTCATTGGTCCTAATAAGGTTTTGCATGACACATGGATGAGAAAAAACTTTACAGAGGGATTTTATTATTGTTATGATTTTAATTTCATTCAAATGTTTCTAAATAGCAGCCCATTCTAAAGCAGTGTCTGAGAAACTGAGATAGTTACAGTAGGGATCAAAATAACACCTAAATCTAAACCTAAGTTAAAACACTCAGACGTAACAACCATGTGAATAATTCCCATATAATTATAATTTTAGGTCCACCAGGGAATGTAGTGGCTGCAGGCTGCCTGATAGTAGCCACTAGATGCTAGCTCTGAATTGTAGTAAAGTGGAAAAGCCCAATCTTGGAGGGAAATTCGAATAACAAATTTTCTTTCAAAAGAAGGTGGTTATTTCGAATGATATGAAAGGTTGAAGTTTTTGGTGTTTGTCTTGACTAGCAGATCTCTCAGCCATGGAGATTTGTTGACTAAAGTGAACTCCACCCAGGCTCCACCATATTGCCAAATTTGGTTTTATGGCAACAAATAATAACAAGCAAACCTCAGAGAATCTTCATCCCAGTTTTTCTCCTTGATTTATCTGTTGTTTTTAGCCACACTAGTGGAGTGGCTCCCATTGGCCAGCACTTTGGTCCGCAGTGAAATTTCTCAACGTCTATTGGATGTTGCCAACAAATTTAGTCCCCAGAAAATGAATCATAATGACTTTGGCAATCTAATGCTACCAGAGGGTCCATCCAAATTCCACTATAACAGGATACTGTCAGCATTAAGATGAAGTCCCAGTGGAGACGGGGGTACAGCTGAGGATGAAAAAAGTCCAATTTACGCTGATGAAAGTTGAGTCAAATCTGAGTCTTCAGGAACCACATGGCTCATTCTCTGGTACCACACTTAGTTTAAACTTTACTTTTCTTGCCTGACTAGTGCTAATCTAAGAATAACAAAGTTTTTTACATTATCCATCCATCCGGCAATTTAGCTATCTGTGTGTAACGCACATTATCACAGGAACTCATAGCTAAAGACTTTTACTTAGTTTATTACACGGAGGCCTTTAAAGGACTCATCCCAGTCAGTATATATGCATCTACTACTGTGTAAAACCCAAAACACCCCAGAGTACACCCCATACTGTGTTTCTGGGTAATCTACCAAAGCATCACCTACGGATTACATCAATATTGTATTCATCCTGACAGTAAAACATGCTCTCACTACTGTTATGGTTGTATTATGGCATTTTAGAAGTGAAGAGTGGAGCCAGAGCTCAGTCCCCAGTGAGATCAGCTGTAAAAGGCTTGTGGTTTTGCTGTTATTTTAGCTAGTGTAGTGCTATTATTCTTGGGCTATTTTTGGCCTGGCCCGTCCTGCTACGGCCAGTATTCACACTGAACGCTGCAGCAGCACTCTGACGTGTTGAACTGTAATGACACACACACACACAAACACACACACACACACACACACACACACACACACACACACAAGCTCCAGTCTGGCTCTTTTCCTGGCCACTCCCTCAGTTACTTCCTGCTGGAGAGAGAACATTTCCTGTGACCTTTCACCCCCAACAAGAACACCTGTTTCCTACTTCCTGTTATTGCCTCCATACACAGGAACTTGTCCGTAAATGTCAAAGAAAGATGAAGTATGTCTCACTTTGTGTCAGATGGAGAAGTGTGAGTTTAAGACTGGGTTGAGCTGGCAAATTAGGTATTAAATTAATACCAGACAATGTCCAGCATCACTCCCATTGTCTAATAATAAAACTGATTCTATTGACTAGTGATCAGTTTTACACTCTCAGTATGCTCAATACTCAAACTCTCACTTATCCAAGTTGAGTTTTGTTTGTTTAACTGGCCTGTGTGTTAGCATCTGTTCAAGTCTGACCCTTCCATTATGCACAGACAACACTGACATTATCTGAGACCTGTGATTCATACTTTACTTTCACACACGAGCACTACAGCGAAATCAAGATCAGATTTGATTGACTCACAGAGTTGTTTGTTTCCTTTATTTTTTCCTTTATTTGTTCCATTCTTTCTATTGTTTTTAATTTCTTCCTTTTGTTCTTTGTTTCTAGCTTACACTTCACTTTACTTTAGTTTTTGCTCCTTTGTCCATTGAGTTTTTAGTATTTCTGTCATTTATTTCAAGCTTTTGCTGTCTGTTCACCTTCTTACTCCTTTCTTTCTATACTTTTGCTCTCTATCCTTCCTTTTTCAGCTATTATTTCCTTTTCTTCGTTCTATCTTTCACTGAGACATATATGCATTGAAAGTCCCAGGCGGAGTGGTTTCAGGGGGACAGAGGGATTGGTTTATGCTTTTTTTGACATTTTCCTTCTGGACTACCAGACAGAATGATCACTGCATAACCTGTACTGTACCTGAACCCAAGAGAGAGGTGAAAGGAGGAGGGGAAGGAATGAGGAGAGAAAAGAAGGGAAAGAAGAGGTGAGGCAAGCAGGACGGAAAAAGAGGACGGAGAAAAGGATGGTGTGAAACTAGAAGAAAAGGGGAAGAGGATGGAGAGAGATTATATTATGCGACAGCTTGTTACATTGAAAGATTTTCATGTTTTTTGACTCATTATGTAATGTTTGACTATATAATATATAGTGTCATTGAAACTCATATGCGGCTAAGCTAACAAAGCTACCAACAAGGAAAGAGTGTTAATTATACTTTAAAGAAAACACTTAAGTGTAATATGAATTCTTAATAGGTGCTATTAGCTGCAGTTACTTTATCTGCTTTTGTATTTTATGACATTGCAGGTGTTTTTTTTTGCAGCTGTTAAGCTATTTTTCTGAAGATTTTTTTCAGTTTAGCTTCCTCAAGTCAGGAAGCATCTCGCTTGTGAATCAGATGAGGAGGATTAAAGTTTATAAATCACGCTTCTGATGCTTCTAAAGAGGATTTCAGTTTAACATATCAGAACTATAATTTCTCCCTCTCCATCTCTCATTCTCAGTTTGATGCCTCTCTCTCTCTCTGTCTGTTCCCCCCNGTTGATGTGCCTCTGCCAAATTACCCCCCCCCACACACACTTTTTTTTTATACTTGAACTTGAAACTGAAAAACTGAAAAATCTGGTGTAAATTTTATTATTAAAATACCATTTTTACGTTTTTACTTAATTCTGAATTCTTAATTCATAATCAGCAGTTCATTTGCATTTTATTTCAATTTTTTCCTCAATTTCTATTCATGGAAGCACATTCTGAGCCATCCTTGTTGCAAGAAGAACTTGTTTACTGTAAACTACTGTGAACTGCAGCAGGAAACATGACTTTTTGGATGCACTGGGACAAAAAAATCTGTGTGAAAATCTGCTTTACCAGATGTGCACCTTTTAAAACTCTGGCTATTCTGGGCACAAACCAAAAACAGTGAGGCTTATATACACATCACAGTGCGCGTGCGTCAAGGAGATACACTACAGAATGCGGTGTATAACAGAGAGACCACCATGCGAGGTAAAAGACATCTGCAGAGAAAACAAATGTCAAGAATTCAGAAAGGGAGACAGGGAATCAGAGTCACGGATTATCTGACAGATAGAGGGAGGAGCCAGGAGGAAATATTCTCCTGCTGCACAAAAACTTCCTTTAAAACTCTCCTGCCATGAAACCTCATCCCTTTAAAGACCAACAGCTCAATAAGTCATATGAGGTTATTATCCCCAAAACTGCATCCACCTGACTGGGAAACAGATATGCACTGACCCGGCGTCCACACTGAGAGGATGTGCATGTTTATTTATGTAGAATCCACTCGGGTTAGATACTGTCTGATATTGGCCTTCTGTAAATATCAGATTCTGCCCAGTCAGTGTTGTTCACGCCATATTGAGACACCATGCTAATAAATGGAACATGCCAAATGTGGGCATATTCAAAATGCTCATGTTAGCATGTAAAATTGTCTGACTGATCACACAAAACTACAACATTTCATGACCAACAGCAATGAAGACATAAAACAGTCATAAATCTTCCTATCAGTTCAGACATCACAGGGCATTAACTGCATTACCAGCACACATGCAGGGACAGACCTGCTGTTAACCTACAGCTGTGTGTATGTGTGTGTGTGTGTGTGTATTTTATACATATATGTTTCTGCGTAAGTTGACATTTTGTCCCCTTGCTGTTACTCATTGCACCCAACTGAACCGTCCTGCTGTTATTTATAACCTGCAGGGGGGTTTCTGTGTTCCTGAATTGGCCAGGAAATGAACAGAGGAAGAGGGATGGGGAAAAGAGAGATGACAGATGGGATGGAGATAGACAGGGTGATGAGGGACAGAATCAGTGAGCGAGGCAGAGGCAGAGCAGGGGAGAGAGAGGTGACTAAGCCTGTGGATCAGTCGGATGCAGATTAAACTAAAGTCCCCAGCTTAAGACTTCAAAGTTCAAACTGCAACACCCTCAGCAGTTGTTCCCTGTCCTCATATGGCTCTGCGTGTGCATGCGCGTGTGCATTTATGTGCGTGCATGTGTGTTCATGTAATTGTATGCACACCCGAATCTCAAGGTACGCACATGTATTGATTTACATTGTACGAATAAGTACTCAAATCCTTTACTTAACTATAGCAATACCAGGAAAAAAACATTACTCAGAAAGTAAACACATGAATGAATTTGTGTGCCCGTGTGTGCTTATCTTGTGTAAATCTTTGCCCGTGTGTGTGTGCATGTCAACAGACATCCAAAGACAATACCGACAGTGTCATGGCCTGGACAGAATGCTACACACAAGGTCTGGATAAGAAATGACTCGTCACTACTGCTCCCATGATAACTCTGACATAGTGAGAGAGAACAAGAGCGGAAGGAGGGAATGGAAAGATGGAAATATAGAAGGATGAAAGAGCAATGAGAGACAGTAGAGAGAAAGAAAGGGAGAGAGAAGGGAAGAGAGTTTCAAGTTTCAGCAAGGCATTATTTACTGCTTTTTCCTCTAGCTCTCTTGCAAGCTTAAGTCTAAACTTTTGACACTAAGCCTTATTTATTAGTGTTAGTTATAAGGTATTATTAAATCAAGACTCTAATTGTTTTTTTTTTTTTGAGCTCAGAGAAAAATGTTTACAGATGTTCTGAAAAACACATATCACCATATGTCTCACATATCTATGTGAGGTGATAAGGAGCTGTGCGTGATTTATTATCATGTCAAGGTCAAACTACTACTACATACTGCTGCCACTGTGTGTGTGTGTTCTGTCATAGTAATTAACAGCTTGCTTGTTTCGATGTTTGTTACATGAGATATTGGTCCCTCAAATTTCCATGCTTCAGCAACCGCAGACCAGTTCACTTATTACTACTCCGTGTTTCTGCAACACACACGCACACCAATAAGCAGATTTGTGCAGACGCACAAATACACAAAATAGATAAATAAACAAAATGACTTAAAAGGTTTGGTTGATGAATAAAGTAAAACATTTTCCCTCAAGTTTCACTCGACTAATCGGCTGAATTTTTTTACTCAACCAAGACCGTGACGACCAATTCTAATTGGTCTCCTTCTTATTGATTATAATAAGCTGAAGCCTTCAGTAGTTCAGCTGAAGACAATTTTTTTCCTTCTCAGATTGTTTTGTTAGAATAATTACCAAAGGCCTGAGGATTATTTTGATTATTTGATTAGGGAAATTAAAAATAATCTTACTACTAACTACTGGAAGCAGTTTACATGATAATAATGATGAGCTGTGCTCAGCGTAGTCTGCATTTATATTGAGGTCTGACTGGTTAAAGGCTGGACCCATATCTTGCAATGTTATTCTAGCCTAAGCTCACTGATGGGAGTAAGTAAGCAAGTAAGTTAAATTTATTTTTATAGCACCTTTCATAGATAAAAGTCACAAAGTGCTTCACAGATAAAATATGAGTAACATAAAACAAACAAAACAAATGAAAATTCNAGTCACAAAGTGCTTCACAGATAAAATATGAGTAACATAAAACAAACAAAACAAATGAAAATTCAAAGAACACAGAACATCAATATATAGATTTAATATACTATCCAAAAGCCTGTCTAAACAAGAAAATCCAAGCAAATGTCAATTCAGTCTTGCCAGACCATAACCAGCAAAGCCAAATTTGTGGTTTAGCTGTGTGAGGCCATTAAAGAGCTGCTAACGCAGAAAGAATTTCATTAGTCTGGCTTTTTCAGTGAGACTTTTAGTGTCTCATTATGGTCTACATGCTGTTTTAGAGGCTTTTCCAACCTGTTTAAAGTTCTAAGGGAAACTCTGAATACATGTCAATTTTTCGACCAGGAAAGAAAACCGATATTGTTGGTACAAAATATAAATAATTGGCAGCTTCAGTAGAAAAATATCAGTATTTGTTTTCAGAAATACACGAGTCAATCCCAAAATTTGCTGTTCAAATCAATACAATCAATTTGTGACCGTACATTATGATCAAATCACCCCACAGTGTTGTGGACATTGATTTGGACTTGTCTGCTCAGCCAGTAACCCTGCTGAAGTCAAGCTTGCCACCTCCACTCCTTCAAAGTGTTTACCCGCATGTATTAATGAAGAGGAGATTGGCTTTGACCTCTGACCTCACACCGCAGCTGTAGCAGAATGTTCAAGTCAACAGCTGGATGGAAGCCAAGCACTCCTCTCCACTGGCAAAGTGTCTCCCAACAGATATAAAGTTCTTCAAGCAGAAAAACACGAGAAACTCTAAAATAAAACCCTGAAAACTTCACAATAAAAACCAAAGCAGCAGCGGGGGGAAAAATGAAAGAGCTGTCAGTGAGGGAGAGACTGCCTACATGCTGCCAACTGTCACATAATCTTTGTGGCAGCTCTACAGAAAGGTGCTGGGAGCAAAGGATTGTGGGTAGGAGGCTCCTGGCTTAATCGACCAATAGAGTAAGACAAACCGTTAGTGTCAGTTACATAAAACCAGGATGAAGACGGTGATTTTTATATTAAAATGCCTGTTGGATTTGAAACAGCATGTGTGTTTTGTTGTATGGGTATTTGCCCTTATAAGAACAAATCTGATTTATTGGATTGAGAAATACAAGTCAAAGAAAGAAAGAAAGAAAGAAAGAAAGAAAGAAAGAAAGAAAGAAAGAACTGTATATTCAGTGAACTTTCNAAAGAAAGAAAGAAAGAAAGAAAGAAAGAAAGAAAGAAAGAAAGAACTGTATATTCAGTGAACTTTCTAACACCTCTGCAAAAATGAGACAAAATGAGAGAAAAATGGGAATATAGTGGGATATAAAAAGAGTGCAGAAAGAAAGGAGAGCATGCGGAGGAGGAGCGGAGGCGAATGGAGAACCTCATTAGCAGGGAATCAGTTGGATATAAAGATGGTAGATGTGATCATTAGCACCAGGAGGGATCAGACATCGCTGTGTGCCACTGTTTATCCTCCCACTGCTACACTAACATTGTGTGTGTGTGTGTGTGTGTGTGTGTTTCAATGCAGAGGATGAAAGAGTTCATGGGTAAAATCTTTTCAGCTCCCTCTCTCTCTCTTTCTCTCTGCCTGTCACTTATTTCTTTTACATCTCATCTGCAGTTAGCACCACCATGACCCACTTCTTCTATTGTGTTGCTTCCCACGAAAAACAACCATTTCTCAAAACATTTTCACTCAAGCAAAGAGTGCAGAAACATTTTCAGATGCCATTGTTTAATTCTGAATGAAATTGATGGCTCTGAGAAATGTCAAGGAGTAATAATTTCTTGGCAAAAGGTTTGAGAACCTTTTGTAGCTTAAATGGATGTCCTGCTTTCAACAGCAGGTGCCCGACAGCAATTACAGGAAAGGAATAGAGGTGATCAGTGCAGTCTCAAAAGAAATGTTTCTCTCTGTTGGAGGCTTTTAGCCAAACTACACTGAAAAATTAGATAAATACTTCATATATTTTAGTATATTTAGCACCTTGTGTGAATGTCAACATCGTTCATCTCTCCAAAGCTATAAAAGTGGTTCATGGACATATTTTTGGAACTATTTAAGAGAGCTACCATATTCATTAGTAATGTGCAGATTACATATGTTGAGTCAACCTAACCTTAAAGCCCCGCAAACATGTAGCAGTGATGGAAGAATCAAATCATTTCCTAACTTATGCTACATTGATGTAGCAATAACTCAGTGGAAAAGTATTGTGAACAAAAACTTCATTTTGCTGTCAGGTGAAAAGGTTTTTATTTCCATTCTAGGTGGTTTTTAATAATTCCAGATAGAATAAATAGAAAAAATGAAAGATGGAAAGTAGAAAACAAGGATATGGGAAAAGGAGGGAAAATAAAGCAAAAAGGAAAAAAATGAAAGAAAACTATGGAAGGAAAACAGGAAATAAGGACGGAGAAAAGAAATCAAGATGATGTTATTGATAGTTAATCAGTTTATCTCATGAAAATAATAAAATAAAAGTGTTAATGTACAGTGCTTAGTTACTTTTCACTTTTGAAACATTCGGAATGACCTCCAAAAAAAACACCAGTTCAAATTAAAATCTTCCACTGGTCCTCATAAAAATTATGAATAAAATAAAACACAAATATCACACCTTTGACTCACATGGGGGCTCTGCTTCACAAACAAACACTCACTGGAGAGCTAATTTTCTTATACATACACACACATCAAGTCTTACAAATTTCCCACTTCTATGTAAATTCATCTTCTGCCTGGCAGAAAGCTCAAGTGTAGAGGGTGAGCCGTAGAATGTGGCGTAACAAGCCACCACATCAAGGCTGCCATCGCACACAGATGTTTTTTAGACTGATAACTGCAGCAAACAGAGAGAGGAGCTGACAGAGGAAGAGGAGAAAAAGTGCAATGGCAATGTCAACTTGAATGGTCTTTGTCTTTTTCTCTTGTGAGGTGAGCTGAACCCTCTGACATTTTATTTTGTCTCTGCCTTACTATGTCAGGAATAATTACAGACTGTTTCAGCGTTAAATATGATCAGTTTATGGTTGGTGACTGGTTATATGTCTTCAAATTAAAGAAAGACCTATTTAAGAACAAGCTAAAACTTTAAATGTGTTAAAGCAGGAGGCAAAGGACAATGATTGGAAGACAAGTTACTACATGGATTAACAAAAAAAAACTTATTAAACACAAATATTTATTTAAAATCATTTAGTGGGGAAAAAAAAAAAACTTATAGAAGAATAATTGGTCAGTTTTGGTTATTTGTTTTCAGTGGCACACTCCAAACTCCATACTTCCTGTTCCTTCCTTAGTGTGGGACACTGGCTGACCATCTTTAAATTAAACTGACCACAAACAGGAAGTTGCAAATGTTAATTAGGAGATAAATGAATTGTGTAATGGAATATGACAAGTGGGCACGTGAGTAAATGGAATACCAAAAAGTAAAACTTAAATGCCTTTTCAAAAAAGATTTGAAGACAGAATAATGATAAAGACAGAATAATGATGTTTTTTAAATTTACTAAATTAAATTTAGTTAGAAAACTGGCTATTTAATTTTTCATTTTATACTGTTTTTAATGACAGTTTTTAAATATACATGTTTTTTAATGCATCAGTTAACTTACGCGTATAATTAATAATTGTATCAGTATATAACTGTTCTGGTAGAACACTCCAGACTCCATACATTTTCTCTCTCCTCTATCTGTTTTTCTCTACACTAATGATCACATCTCTATGGAGTGAAAGAAAACAGAGAATTGTGCATCTGTGTCTGTCTGTATGATCAACTGTCTCTGACTTTATCATCCTCTTCTCTTCATCAAGGCCAAGTCTTTTGATCTCTTCCCTCCTTCTGCCTTCAACCCACACTCTCTGCTTTCAGTAAGAACATTTGTCATTCAGACATACAGCAGATAGCAACAGAATCTTTGTCAGGAGTTGCTCTGCAGAGAGAGAGGATCAATGCTAAGAGGAGAAAGCATGGCGCTCGTATACACACACCCACTCACAGGCATGCACAAATGTACACACAAACACACTCTTTATTCCAGCTCTCTGAAGGTTCATTTGGTATGCAGCTAACATGTGGAGAAAGTCCATATATCTCCTGCAGGCTCCTTTGTTTGCGGAAAGACAAGTAAAAGCAATTTCTTTCATTTTGTTTGCATAAACAAAGTGAGACATTTGCTTCCAACAAGCTACAGCAGTTACTAAGTTTCTTGTTGAATGCTGAGTGTCTGTAGATTCGACGTCTCCAAGCTGTTTATGATTTCACTCAGCAAAGTGATGCTTTTATTGCGTATCGAGGTCACAGACTCAATGTGTCACATGTTGCCTACAGCAACAGAGCTACAATGCACCTTACAGGGTCAATAATACAGAGTAGAAAACCAAAAAAATTAGTTTAGCGTTAGACCTGTATGTTTTTTTTTTTTTTAAAGATTAATACTGCAGTTTTCTGGATTAAAACAATAATCAGTATTCTTCCAATACAGAATAGATGTTAAGTCTATTTTCCACTCTCCCTACAAACAAAACATCTGGTTATTATGTTTTTAATGGGAGACCACTATTTACTTTCATTCAGCTAATAATACAAATTAAAACTATGACTTAAGATGAATAAGTGAGTTGGCAAAATAAGTGCACTAGTGTACTGTAATTCATGGAAATGTGCATTTTCACTAATACTGCATTGCACTCACATTAATTTTGTGAATGCAAAGTTGAATCACTGAATATATTTTTGACTGTCACTGACAAAAGTTTGGAATGTTGAAAGTAAATGACGCTGAATTCCCAATATCAAACTTTTAATAAACCATACGGATTAATAATCAAAAATATATGTATAGCTTTATGTAAAATGTCTGAGTGTAAAGCTGGAATGTGTAAAATTAAGTACAATAATTACTGTGCTTGGACTCAAAATATATATATGTATGTACGTGTGTGTGTGTGTGCGCAAGCGTGCGCTCCTCACTCCCTTTCACAACTCTTTGAATGCTGGAGCTGTGTTTCCATGGCAACGCTGACCCTCGGGAGTCAAAGTTATTTTTTTCACAGAAGTAGCCACTTTAGAATTCCTCTCTTACTGTCTTTGCCTCTCGCTCCCTCCTTCTCTGTATCCTTCCCTCCCACTCTATTTTTCTCTTTCTACCTCTGCCTCTCCTGTATTCTCACAATTCATAGTTATTTCTGCTGTTTTTCTTTGTTATGGGTCAAAGCAGTGAAAAATCCTTGTTATGTGTTGAGGTAGATTTTGTCATTGCGCTGTCTTCATTGTCATGTCTATCTCTATGTCTATCCCTTTTCTCTCCAAGGACATCTCTCTCTCTCTCTCTCTCTCACACACACATCTCTGTCCTCTGTATTCACACATGGTTCAGTCTTTCTGTTTCTTTTCTTAGATCTCTGTCTGTAATTCTTCTCTAGGATGCCTCTGAAAAGCAATTTCTGATAACGTCCTATTCAGTGACCTTGTCTTCATGTGTACTCTGCTTTATTCTGTTTGCATGACAAAACAAAGATTTTTCATCAATCTGCAATGCATAATTCTTCCTATTGCACCGCATAGTTTGAATTTAAGAGGGTTTTTTATTGTGCATGTTTAATCATAACAACACAGGTGTCTTTTCTCTCTCTACTGAATAAACAATGAAATCAGCTTCCTAACAGACCTGCATATCGTTGCTCTCAGTTGTGGAAAAACACTTTAACCTGATGCTCTCGTTCATCTACGTCTTCTCTTCATGGCTTAAGTGGTTTTAATCGTTCAGATCAATAAAGGAACAAATCCTACACTTGTTTCCTCTGTTTAGTCAATTTCATTGTATGAGCTGGTGCTTTGCTAATATTTTGTACACAGCATCAGCTAAAGCAGATTTTTCATGTTTAGGGATGGGCTCTAAAAACAATAATTGTTGGTCACGATCTTAAAAATTACAAGTTATGCAACTATACGCAGCCCTATTATTCTGATATTAAAACTTTACTCACACAAATTAACAAATGAATCCTACTGTTCTTTCTCTCCCTTCCCTATTTTCCTCCAAACCCACCCACCCTTCTTGTCACTTTTTCCACCAGGCTAAGCTTATCGTTCCTAACAGCACAGCGGGGCTAATCATTGGTAAAGGTGGAGCTACCGTCAAGGCGGTGATGGAGCAGTCTGGGGCATGGGTCCAACTATCCCAAAAGCCTGAGGGCATCAACCTTCAGGAGCGTGTTGTCACCATCAGCGGAGAACCTGAGCAGAATCGCAAAGCTGTGGAGATCATTGTCCAGAAGATCCAGGAGGACCCACAGAGCTCCTCCTGCCTCAACATCTCCTACTCTAACATAACGGGGCCCGTCGCCAACTCCAACCCCACCGGTTCCCCGTATGCCAACTCAACTGAGGTCATGCCAGCCGCGGCAGCTGCTGCAGCAGCCACGGCTTCCTCTCTGCTGGGTCAGGCCAGTTTGGCTGGGGTGGGGGCCTTCCCAACAACCATGTCCAGCCTCTCAGGCAACGACCTGCTGACTATCACCTCCGCCCTCAACACTCTCGCCAGCTATGGCTACAACACCAACTCCCTGGGCCTGGGGCTGAATCCTGCTGCAGCCTCAGGGGTGCTAGCCGCCGTAGCAGCCAACGCTAACCCAGCAGCAGCTGCTGCTGCAAATTTGTTAGCATCCTACGCCAGTGATGCATCTACCAGTGCAGCTCACCCAGCAGCCAGTCTCGGAGGCTTCTCCTTGGGTTCCCTGGCAGCTGCTACAGGGGCCACCAATGGCTACTTAAGTGCTGCATCCCCATTGGTTGCATCATCGTTACTGGCCACAGAGAAGCTGGCAGAAGGTGCAAAGGAAGTTGTCGAGATCGCTGTGCCAGAAAACCTGGTGGGAGCCATCTTGGGAAAAGGAGGGAAGACACTAGTGGAGTACCAGGAGCTGACTGGTGCCAGGATCCAGATCTCCAAGAAAGGCGAGTTCATCCCTGGAACTCGGAACAGGAAGGTGACCATCACAGGTTCCCAGGCTGCCACGCAGGCTGCACAGTACCTGATCAGCCAGCGAATCACCTATGAGCAAGGGGTACGCGCCACCAACCCACAGAAGGTGGGCTAAATCTGACAGCCAATGAGAAATGAGGAGGAAAAGAGGGAAAAAAGAGTGGGGGCTTGGGGGAGGAGTATAAAAAAGTGAGAGTGAGAAAAAAAGGAGAGGAGAGCAAAAATGTTGGAAGGAATCGTCCACGCCGTTTTCTTCTGCGTGTTTTCAGTATTCTTTATTTAAAAAATTTTTTGACGCGAAGCAAAAATGTGCTGAGAAGACGAGGAGAGAGAGGAGCAAGTATCACGCTGAAAAACCAAGAAAAAATGTTTAAATGTAAATAAGGTTTTATTACTTAACATCTTGATCTTTCAAGATTTTTTTTTTATTGTTTTGTTTATTGTTGTTTTTGGTTTTTGTTCTGTTTAGTAAATTAAGCTGTCTGTTGGTTTTGTGTATCGTGTGGACAAAGCTTAATGCCATGTAGACAGGCTGATTGCCTGAGAGGTTACAGAAAAGTATGTGGGGNTTAGGCATAGGGGTAAGGGTGGTATTAAAGGGGTACCCCCAAATCCCTTATGGAAACCCTTCCCTCCCCACCCTGGCCCCACACCTCTGTTGCTCACAATACAGTCTTTGTTTTTCTTCCTATTTGATTTGCCCCTCAATCAGTCCCTGCCCCTCAGCCTCAAAGCCCCCTCACTACACTTGCCCCCCATGCCCTGCCTCTCCCCCTTTCTTATAATGGTTTTATAATGAGCAAGATTGTAAACCCGTGTGAGAGTGATGAAATGCCTCCCCTTGACTCTATCACACCCATTTTATTCTCTTCCCAGCTATGATGGGGAGGTGTTTTTGCATGGGGGTGGGGTCAGATGAGCATTTCTTCATTCACACACTCATGTATTCCTTTTGTCCCAGAAGCAGTCCAGCACCAGGCTGCAGCTCGTATTTTTCAGTCAGAATGCCGAGGCGCACGTTGATGACCTCATGTAGTGCGAAAGCTAGAAACGACAAGAGTGATACTGCGCGAGCTGTGGCAAACACATACATACACACACAGGATCTGATTTTTTGCAGTCTGCAGTGATAATTTTATTAATGATATCGTCATGATTATTACTATAGGAATCATCACCATCATTATTTATTGAGTTCACGTATATTAAAAGTTCAGCTGTTTCTTTTTGAATCTGTGAATTCAGGTTGAGATGAATGTAAATGAGACTATTTTTTTTTAAACTTGTTTTAATTTAAGTGAATTGAAGATGAATAGTAATGTCACATAGTGTAATATATGTCTTATTTAAGTCCAGTAAGAGAGCCGCCACAGGTATTAAGATTATTACACCTTACATATCCAGTCAAAGAGCAGAACAGGAATGCAAACACATACACACACACACACACACCAAAACAAAACCCTATGATGCCATGGTGCTAGAAAAGGGAATTCACCATATCTATGATACAGACTGCAGTGGGACCTCTAAGAAAATAACTCCAAACTGAATAAACCATTCACACCACTGGCTGCACTGCAGTTTGTCAATGGCTAAATTAACCTTAAAATGCAACGTTCTCATGCTTAGCTATGCCTGCTCGGGATCCAAAATATCCTCATGATATCCTCTGTAGTGAAATACCCTATTACAGTTTGTCTACAATGAACTGTAACTGAACTGTAACTGAGCCCTCTGTACTTCTCAGACAAACTGCTGCTCAACCTGTGGTCTTCCAAACTCTTAGATGAACCTGAACCACAGAATACATTAAGCAAGAGCACTTAAGAACCATGAGGCAACACAACATACTACTGACTAATGCAAACATTGAGGATAAAAAACACTGAAACATGATGAGGGAACATCATTCAATCTGCAGGGTCCACTGCTCAATCTGCCATGCGAGTAGATTAGCTATTTTTAGGCAGTGTGCATATCAATAAAGAAGATATATAGCCTCCCTGACCCTTATCAAGCAACCGTCCAACTGCTGACGAGATAAAGGCCAGATATGAAATATTTTCAACTTGCAGTTAATAACCAGGGAGGTTAGCTTGTTTCTGCCTCAGGCAAACTGCAGGTCTCCCATGGCAAGAAATTTATTGCCCATTGTAGACCCAGTAGGCTGCTGAAAATGCTGTTTTTTGTTTTTTTGTTTTTGTTTGTTTTTGTTTTTCTTTTGTTGTCTTTCGTTATTTTTTTTTTTTAATTTTGTGTCCTGTTTTTTTTTTTTTTTANTTTTTTTTTTTTTTTAAACAATGAGTACACTGAATTTTTGTCTTAATGCACTGTGAAGCGAGGGAGCAGTTCTCTCGGCCTATGAGGTCAGGGATGTGTGCTGTAGACGGCATTGTATTAGATGGTTTCATGTGGCAGGGATAAACAAACACATAAATGAAATATATGTTGAATGCATATGAAGAACTTCACCAGAAATGCATGTCATACCTGAGTGGTAAAGGAGGAAAAAGAGACGAAGTCGATTAAAACGGTCAATCGATTCACATCAGTGAGTTAAAATCATTTCCAATTCAACGTGCACGTTGTCTTGGGTAGCTTTTACGATTAGAGGGCGGGACTTTGGGGGAGTGTTAGGTGTCTATTAGCAGACTGGAACAAAATGGGTAATCTTATTCCCAACTTCACTTTTCTATCTCAGCTGTTTCTTTTACATAAACAGTTGAAATTGATAAAGTATATATATATATATATCCTGTGGACAGCTATTTCAATCCAACAGGAGTTGAAGTGAGATGGAATGTAAAATGCCAAAATGAAGGGGGAAAGGGGCTGCATATCATTTTTGTTGACCCAAAACAGCCTGGTGAGGGGAGGGACCTCAAAGATGGTAATAATAATAATCATAATAATAAACAAACAGATTTCTTACAAATTCAATCTGACCCAAAATCCTCTACTGTGCTCTCATGAATGTCACTCCTTGTTGGAGCACCAGTGAGGGTTTATCTCCACAGCTTGGTAAGGAGGCTTCTTTACTCCATCTAACACCATCCACACTCTCCTCACCTCCCCCCACCCCGNCCCCCCCCCTTCTCTTCTTCCTACCACATCGCTCCATGGGTGACTATGTCTGGTGTTACGATCAATGCATGTCTGCTGCTTGTCCTGACAAACACCACAGATTAAAGTCTCTCTTCTCTTCATCTCGAGCAGCTTGAGGCTCACAGATGCTCTGATACAACACTGAAGGGTTTGTGCCGTCTAGAAAATGACCACACCTGCAGGAGAAGTTTAGGCTGGCAGAGAACAGTGTGACGTCATGTCTTGCACAAAACACTCCTACCTATAGTTTGGATCAGCATATTATATTTTCACAGTAAGGAGAATTGTATTAATTTGTAATACCTTGCTGCACAAACATGAAACCTACACATATCATGATTATTTTTTTCATCGAGGAAGATTTGACTGGATTTATTTTGACTTTTCCGTGGCAAAATGTTTGAGCTTTTTTTCCAGTGCATAAGCTTATTGTGCTGCAGTTTGTCCATTATGCTTGGTGTTTTGGAAGAGATACACTAGAAGAACTTAGCCATATGTAACAGTGGCTTGCTTTCTAACGGTGCTAGTGACGTTACATCACAGTTTTTTCCTTCATACAGAGGATCAAGCTTAGTATCTCAACAGAAAGTAAAAGGTGATGGTTGTGTACGTTAACCACAGCAAGTTTTGGTATTTTATCCAAATCACCCCGAGATCCTTCAAGAGCCATCATAGTTTACTTTAGATACAGCACAATACATTTGCAGTGGAAAAACTGCACTGAAATTCTAATGTAGGTGCCAGTAGAGCTAATGAATATGGGATTTGTTTTTCCTGTCCTCAGTCAAACCATAGAAATATTGTTTTTGTTTTATACAGAGCATTTTGTATTGGTATCCTAGTTAGGGGAATGAGATAAAATGTGATGAGTACTGGAAGCAATACAGGTAGCATGTTGTCTTGTCCTTGTCCTTTAATCTCTGTCTGCCATAGGAGCTTTGGGATTTTACCTGTAGATGTTGAATAGGTGTACATGAGTAATTTGTGGAAAATGCTGCTATTTAATAACTAACATACTAAAAATACAAGGCTAAACATATCGAATCCTTTAGCTGGAGAGCCTAGTTTCAAGTGGCAGTGTAATACAACCTCTGTTATAAGCTGATGATAAGTTCATAATAGTATAATTCTAACCTGATGTTAAACCTGTGCCAAAATAGGTCTTTACAGAGTGAAACTGTAAATGTGTCAATTTAAACCACATTAGATAAGAGGAGACATACTTTTATATTAAGAAAATGTGAAAAGTGCCAAATGAACCGTATTTATAATATACATAGGAAGAGAATTGTCCTCATGGCAGTTTTTTAAGAAGTAGGTAGACTAATGGACAAAGCGCCTGAGTATAGCTGTTTGTTTAAGCCCTCTTTGTTCCTGCCACAAAAGGAGGGAACCGCTAGCCAGTCCTCTGGGAACAACATTTCCCAGAATGCAACAGCACTGCGACTCTGGGTCTAGACAAATCAACATAGTGATAGGTTAGCATTACAATGCTAAAAATGTGACTAGATAGCATTCTTAAACACAACCTTTTATAGTTACAAATTGTTGAAAATGTATTTTGTGGAAATAGATGTTATCTTTTTTGCACGTCTATATTGCATGATATCTAAGTGAAGTGTGGACAAAAAAAAAAGAAAAAATGAAGAAACAAAAGTGAGAAAAAAATTTAGGCAGTGTGTCATTCATTTTCAGAGACAAATCTTTGCATGCCGATAAGGGTAGAGCATTTTGATATCATTTTCTGTGTTTAAATGTTCGTTGTTTTTCACTGCAACCACACTGCGTAATAGTCCACCAGCCACAGACGAACAAAACGTTAATTTTAACTTTAACAAAATTTGTTGTCAAGCTGTCTGCGTATCAAATCATCCTCAGAAGGATGTAAACAAACTCTCGATCAAACCTAAGACAATTTTGCTACTTGCTGAGCAAGCTTGTACAAAAGTTTCTTAGTTGCTACATAACTTGAGAAAAAAAAAAGAATAATTTTCAAGTTAGTTTCGAATGAAGACTGATTGTCCATGAATGTACTCACCTCTGCATAACTTTGCATATCACTCCTCTGAACATTAACGTGCAGTAGAGGCTAACATGTTTTTGTTTTTACTCTAACCATTACTAACACTTGACGCTCTGTGTTAATCTCAATATCAGTCTAACTCTGCCATCTGCCCTTTTATTCCTCACACTCTGAGCTCTGGCCTGTCTTGTCATAGATTTGCACTTTATATAAATTTAACATGGAGCCCTCATCTCCAGCCCTGCCCAGTGTAAGTAAAAGAACATAGATGAGATACAGAAAACAGTGAGGTCCAAAACCTTCAGGAAAAAAACAAAACAAAACAAAAAAAAAAAAAAAANAAAAAAAAAAAAAAAACACATGCTTACACACACAAATCTGCCTGCTGCACTTGCTTCCTTGGGTGCCTCGCTGCAGAATTTGAGAGACTGGGCTCGAGTCCTCTCCACCACTCAACAAAACAGCCTTTTTTTTTTTTTTTTCCAAAGCTCCGCCCTCTTCCCCTCTCATTAAAAAATATGTATTCCAAGTTCTAGAGAAGACTTGGTAGTGAGGACCCACAATTATTATTTGAATTTTTAATTACTTGTGGGGGTTTAACAACAGAGTCATTAACCTACTTGGAGATGTAATTTTAAAAAAAATGTTAAACATCATCACTGCAAAGTGGTAATTTTTGTCCATTTTCCCAATTTGTTTGTTTCTGAGAATTAACAAAACAAAAAGAAATTGCCATTGAGCTGGAGGTGAGGAACCAAAGTGATCGCTTTCAGTGACAAATATTCTCATGGGAAACAACCTGCTTCCTACAAAAAACTCCAAAAACAATAAACAACAACAAAAATTAGAATATTGCTCCTAGCAACATGTTTTGCACTAAAGTCTCTACTGTTGCTGTGCATGGCAGGCCGAGCTGAGTTGGAGGTTACTGTGCCAGACTACTGTCAATGTGTAGTGTTACTGTAGGTGTTTTTTCTGCAGTGTATTAGAGGTGCATGTTCCTCTCTTACTCTCTCTCTGTCTCTCTCTCTCTCTCTCTCTCTCTCCATTTCTTTGAGTTTGTCTGCTTTGTGCTGTTGGTGACTGTGTCGCAATATAGCCAGCTAGTTATGTTTTGGTTATGTATAGTAGAGGAATGCAAACTTAAAGCTCACCTGTTTACCAGGTGACCTCGTTGCTTTTCAGTGGGTGTGTGGCACCTCAAAACAATCCTCAGCTCTGAATCTGGATTTCAACCCCCTCACACCCTTCCACACATCACCACTACCGCCACCCACCTNCAGCTCTGAATCTGGATTTCAACCCCCTCACACCCTTCCACACATCACCACTACCGCCACCCACCTCTACAAACAACCCCAATCTCACCTGCACCCACCCACACCCAAACATACTCCCGTCCTCCCAGCCAAGATACGTATGGGATCCCCTCTTCCCAAAATCACACTACACCCAACCCACTTTCAACTCTGGCCCCACTGAAGCACCAGCAACTGTAGATTGCATTTGTCATATCACTGTTTTTCTATTTTCTTTATTCTCGTTCTTTGTTTTATTACCTGGTTTTTAATTTGTACTGTATGCTCTGTCTAACCTAGACCAGATATAACAAATTGCCATTTATGTGTGTAGCTGTTTACCACACACTTTTCCATGCCCTCTTTTTGCACTTTTCACTGCCCGCTCCTCCTCCTCGCCCACCCAAACTTTTACACATACACACACTTTCTCCTCCGCCTCCCACGAGTCTCTTCTCTCGAGTGCCAAAATAGAAACAGAGAAGAAAAAACAAAAAAAGACAAAAAAAAAAAAAAAAAAAAAAAAAACAACAACTATCATTCCAAGCGTTTCTCTTTGAGTTATTCTTGTGTGTCGGACATTCATCCTGGAAGCACCCATGAAGCCAGCATGCTCCGCCCTCATAACATGATGTTGCTCATGACGCCTTCAACTGAACAGCACCCTGCCCCCCACCACCACCACCACCACCACCACCACCTTCTCCTCCTCCTCACCTCCCCCACAGAGCTAAACCCGACAAGGATTAACCCCTCTGCAGGTTGGCTACCTACCTACTGTCCTGCCTATCAACCCACCTAAAAAAGCCCTACCTACCTACTGCTCATGCCAGCTGCTTTCCTAATTCTGTCATCTCTTCAGCCTGTGGGACTTCATTGATTGTGTGCCATAGTGTTGGGGGCACCTTTCACTCTCCTCACCCCCACCCCGCCCCACCCCACCTCTTTCTTCCTTTCTCTCCTGCCAGTCTCTTTCTCTCTCTCTCTCTCTCTTTTCTCGCGCCATTCGATTTTTCTCAATGGGAAAGATTCAAAAACTCCATTTTTTTCTAATGATGATTTTTTTTTTTTTTTTTTNTCCAAACCCACGCACGCCAACACATGCACCGTCTCCGTGCGGTGGTGTGGGGAGTGTACGCACCGTCAGCTGCGCAGCCATCCTCTGTCTTCTTGAACTTTTGAACTTTCACCTCCCCTCATGAACTTTATTGACCTTCTTCCTCCTCCTCCTATACCCCCTTCTGTGTTCATCCAACTGTTTTGGACGATAACTCTCCATTCCATCCCNCTCCTATACCCCCTTCTGTGTTCATCCAACTGTTTTGGACGATAACTCTCCATTCCATCCCAAAAAACCTCTCTGAGACTGTGCAATGCTAGCTGATATGATTGGATTTTTTTGTTTGTTTGTTTGTTGCTCATCATTGTGGACAATTCTCTGATACAAGTAAAAAAAAGAAAAAAAAACACATGAAAGGAAGAAAAAAAACACTCAAAAAAGAAATGCAGACAAACAAAAAAGAGAAAAAACACTAAACAACTGTTTCCATGATTTCATTTGTTTCTCTCTCATTGTAAATATTTTTGTCAGATTTTTGCCGAGCTGTAAAGAGAGAAGTGTTGAGCAGAAAGGGGCCGGCAGCATAAAGAGGAACTCGTGGAGGCAGTAGATGATCATTTTCATCCTGTGTATACGATAGTTAGGTCTGCCTGTATATCAGCTATGCTAGTTCTACTGTGTTAACCTGTGCTGTTGTTATTAGTGTTGATTTATCTACTGTATTTGCTGTTAAGCTTCCATGTTAGCTAGATAACATCTTTAGATAACTGATTATATAATAATACTAACCTTAACTAAGTAGTCCAAGCCATTCTCACCATAGGCTTGTTTTGTAATTTGTTGATGTTTTCCAAACTGTGAGTAGTAGTGGCGATAGTATCATTTAGCATCAAGCAATAGTTATTGAAACGCTTGGTCCTGTTAGAGACATATCATCATGGAAAATGGCTCAACTCAGCTTCTTGAAACCCAAGGAGGTGGAAGAAGAAAAACAAAGCTCCTCGTGGGCTACAAAACAAGGATGCTGAGCTGCTATCTTTTGTGCAATACAGTCCTAGTTTACATAACATATAGTTTAGTGGAAAAAAATGTACCTCTGCAGGTGCCAGAGGTGAAGCATCCCGGTGCCTGCAGGACCCAAACATTTTAGCATATCTCCATATTTTGGCTCTACATCAGAGAACTTTTGGAAGTATTCAAGTGACTGTGTAAGACCAGACTAGACACCATTTCATCACATTGCTCTGAGCTCCACTCCTAATTTATGCTGCCTGCCCCACTGCCCTGAGAACACCACATGAGCTATTTATTTCTCAGACTATTATTATACTATTAATAAATAACAACACAACAAGAAAAAGGGAACGACTGGAAAAAGGTGAATTAATATTATTGTTTTGTCTTTATTTTTAGTATTTTAGTGGTTGCTTTTAACAACATTCATTAACTGACTTAAAGAGTATTGAATATTTAATGTAACTGTAGCATTGTGTTGTAAAGAGAAAAAAATTAGTGAGTTGTGTTTCTTGACTTGTGGATTATCAGTGAAGTGGGCAATCTAGTGCTAATATATATAAGGTCTTTTTTTAAGGATTCTTATTTTGCAACAGCAACAGCAGTCATTATAAATGTTCATTTTAGCATCACCTGTCTTCCGTTGTCTTATTCTTCACCTTCCACCACACTCTGCATCATCACAGTAACACATCGCAAGTCTGGGGGTGGGCAAGTGCGTGTGTGTGTGTCTGTGTGTGTGTGTGTGTGTGNTGTGTGTGTGTGTGTGTGTGTGTGTGTGTGTGTGTGTGTGTGTGTGTCAAAGAAAGAAAGTCCAATGTGACTTCACTTTATGTCACTTTATTTTCTTGTGTGTGTGTGTGTGTGTGTGTGTGTGTCTATACAAGTCATAGCAAGTCTTGGGGTGGGTAAGTGCATTTGTGTGTAACAACTCTGTGTTCTTGTGTCTGTCTGTGAACTTGTGTACGCTTGACTGCAGTTCTGCAGTTTTGCCTGTCTGTTCCTCTGTGTGTGTGTGTGTGTGTGTGTGTGTGTGTGTGTGCGTGTGCGCTTGTGTGTGGCTGCTCCCTGGCTCTGTGAGGGGTTTTGGGGTGGGTGTTCTGTCCAGTGTCCACCAAAAGCTAAAACCTGTCAGGCTTCCATAGCTCCTGATGGAACCCCCTGACGTTATAGCTAAAACCCTCATCATGTGATCTGACTCAACTCGACTGTCCATAACCCCTTCAGTCACCTGACCAACCAAATCAGCCAATCACTGTCCACCACTACCCCTTCCCCTGTGCCATCCTTTGCTGCACACCACATCAGCCCCATGTGATGTTCTCCATCGATAACATACTACTGTCACAATCTACTGTTACATGATGCCAGATCTGGGGAGAAGTGTTGATCTTAAATGGACTTTCAAATGTTGCTGAAAACTTGAGCAGAGGTGGAAAGTAACTGCAGTGGCAAGAAAAACTTAGTGAACCCTTTGGAATTACCTACATTTCTGCACTACTCCTCAAATGTGGTACAGTACTGTACATGTACAGTACTGTACTTACTTTGGAAAATTAGTTATTTCCCACCGCTGAGTAAATTAAGTACTCCATTTGTTTGAGAGTATACCTCCAGATGTTTCAATTGTAAAGCTACCTGAGGTGTATGTGTTCAGTTCACTATCATTTGAAACCATTTTAAAATGATCTATTTTCCCCAGACCTGCATATTACATTCAACTGTTCATACTACTGTACATACTGCATACTACCTTACTAGGTCAGAGTCAACCTTAACCTGTCTCCATGCCAACCACTGAGGAGCCAGTTGCATGGCAACCGGTTTCCTTCACAACAAATCAACCTACAAACCAACCAACCATCTTCCTCAACTGCCGAGGCCACCTGACTATGATCGTACCATAGATGAGGAAATAGAAGAAGAGAGGACAGGAAGAAGGGATGATAGATGAAAGAGAAGTAGTTGTGATTCTCAGGGTGTCATATAGATCTACTGTTCAGTCTGTTCTCCAGTCTCTCACTGGTGTCCTGTTGCCCCTAACTGAGCCCAAAGACGTTATTTGTCCTTCCATGATCAATTCCTTGTATAATTAACTAACTACTGACCAACTCCTCTCGATCAGTTGATTGATAGTATTGATTGACCAATTCTCGAGACATGCTCCACAGCCAGCCACGTGAATGAAGCTCGGCACTGTAATGTTTACAACCCAAATGAGACCAACAACGCTGTTGAAAGAATGTCTAGGACTTAAAAAAAAAAAAAAAAAAANAAAAAAAAAAAAAAAAAAGACAAATCTCTGAAAGTACTTATTTCTAAATGATGAAACTTTTCGCTTACTATCTATGTGACATGAGGTAATGTAATTTTTTTCAATCATTGCATGTGACTATTTTGATTTGCAATGAAACTGTTAGAATGGATGGTACATTTGTGACGTCAGTGCAACGTTGAGACACCGACACTAGAAATCAATGTCGATGTCTTTGAACAGTGTTTTCATGTCGCCGTAAGGAGTGCTTATGGACCAATGAATGCTAAATGTGTGACCATACAAAGCTGTAAAGGTTTTGTTTATTTGTTATGGTTATGGGTAAAATAAACCATTGAAGCAAAATAACATCTTTAATCTTAAGGAGTAAGCCCTGACACATTTGACTGTAGAATCAGTACCAAAAAGGTACTTTGAAAGATATGGATAATGCAGTAGATGGCCTATTAAGAGGTAAGTTTCAACAGTAAAAGCAGATTCAACATGGCACCTGGTAATGTGCTTCCATTTAGATATTCTGAGGTACCATCAGAGAGCCTAAATTAGTTGGATCACTATATTAAGACCGCTCAACATTGTCTGTTTTCAGATGAAAGGACAATTGTGGTTTAATTCACTTCCACACCTCAATGTCCTCCCTAAGAAAGGCATCACACCCAAGGGGGGGTTCCAATTCTCTGACATACCATCTACCCACAATCGTCCTGTGTACCAGAATCATCCAATCAACAAATACATGCACCCTTGCATCCAGCATGATTCCACAAACCAGCCAATCAGCACCTGTGACCTTTGGCCAAATTGTCTCAGCCCTCTCCATGCATCGGCTACTGGCTTACTGAGCTGTTGTTGCAAAGCCCCCTGGGAAATGGAGTCCCGTGGCTAATCACAATTCACAGCATGGTCTGCCCAACCTCTTGTCACTCTCCTCCCACACACCTTTCTCCATACGCCACTAAAGAAGTTCCTCCAGCTTCCAGCAAGAAGGTCACGGTGTACTGTGGTATTTTATAATGTATAAAGTGCATACGTTACACTCCAAACACTCAAATATATGGGTCTTCTAGCCAGCTTTAAAAAAAAAAAAAAAAAAAAAAATAGAAAACTAAATAAAGTTTTTGGTAGTTCCACTGTAATATTAATGCCAAACTCACACACATTGCATGGTATGTTTACAAGGGTGTCATAAATCTAAAAACCAAGACAATGTTTTGTTACACACAATATTCTCATTTTCAAAAGAGTGTTATATAAAAAGCATATTTTCATTTAGTAACTACACAGCCTTGTGCAGATTGGAGTGCATGGAGGTTACACAAGTATTTCTCAGAAGTGGGGATGCTCTGGAGCTCAAAATAATTTCACTGGTCGATTTAAACCTCAGTGGGAGGAGCCGCAAAACCACCATTCTCTGGGTATTGTGGCATTGAGCAAGCAAGTGGCAGGTGAGAGAAGAGGAAGTCAATGCTATGAAGAACAACTAACACTAAAATTAGCAGAAAAAAATACATTTGTGTCAAAGAATGTCATCTCTTTGTTAACTAGTTAGCCTATAACTACCTAATAGAGTTAACAAGTACATTGACCATGAATAAAAATAGCCATGCTAGAGCTCTAGGTATGGCAATGTTGGGCCATCCAAGGTGAATGCTAGGAAATTTTGGACAGACATTCATGGTGGAGGATGACCTCCAGTAATCGTGATATTTCCTCAAGTGCAGCCATGAGATTCTAATTTCCATTTGTCAAACATTTTTGTTTTAGTTTAGTTTTTTTTTTTTTTTGNTTTTTTTTTTTTTTTTGGGTAAGATTTTAATTAAAAATTTGCTGTGGGTAATCATGGTCCCCAGAGGATGAATCCCGACGATATTGACCTGCTGGCCTTTCGTCTAATGCCACCCTTCAGCCATATCTTATTTTCCACGCAAGGATCTAAAAATTGCAGTTATCTTTTTCATCCAAAAATTTTGACTTCTGATGTGTAAGAGTATTATCAGTGTGACTTTAAACTTTATACATAATTATTTTTATTTCAAAGAAAGTTTTGACCCTTCAATATAACAGATAATTAAGTTGTCTGAAAAACAGTGCATGTTTGGCTCCACCAATTACGTATTAATCAAACTAATACAATTATTTCTGACTTCAGAACAGCTCTGTATCCAAGAAATTTTTTTTCTGACCTCAAACTACCAGCTTTCCAAAGGTTAATATGCAGGAATAAAGCCACTGCACCTATTACAACCTTTTCTCCTTACTTGAACAGAGTCCAAAATTAGCATCTGAGATGTATGCCAGCAGTCTGATGAATGTTAATGTGCCTTAGATCAGCTCCCAAAGGTGTTGTAGATTATCAGAACCACAGAAGCCTTTGAGGATGCAGGAGGTAAGTTGCTCTGAGTGGTTTTATAAACAAAGACAGGCTAAATTATGATTTTGTGTAATGTCACAAGAGAAAAATCTTGATCCATGTATAGCTAGAAACACATATGTGTCAAAGAAAAGTTTTCTGCATCTTGTATTTCACAACCTTTGTGTGTGCATCATAAAGGGAATATTTCAAGCAAGGCTGTGCCTGTGGAAGGATAGTATGCTAATAGTGTAAAGGTGCACTTTGGAAGCAGGAATAGGCTCATCTGAATATCAGTGAATGGCACAGGCTGATTAGGAAAAGCAGTGAAAGCAAGTAAGTCCCTTGAATGGATTTTTATCAATGCCAAAACATTAGTTATCCATAAGAAAAACATATTGCGTTTGTCTGCTGTTAATCATGTTCCTGTATTAAAATCATATGCAGCCTACATGAGCCAAAAGGTGTTTCCAGCATATTATAAGATAAAACACAAACAATTATGTACTTGAAAGGTGCTTTTCTCTCACCAAGTGCAATTTATATGAACCATAAGATATTTTATCAAAATTGCTACTATTTCAATGAATAGTAACAATTGTATATTGTAATTGTATGTATCTATAATTGGAAGTATACATAATATGTACTGCCTGTTTTTACAGTAACTGTAATTACAATTATGATATTTCATAACGTTTTGTGCAATCCTACAATCTGTATCTCCCCACAACAGTTTTTCAGCATGTTCTCAGTAAAAAAAAAAAAAAGTCACTGTGCTGAAATTTGCACAGGAGACTGTACCGCTGTTGCCCTACTTTTGTGTAATAGTACAGCTAAAAAATAAAAACCTTTAAAGATTCACCTGCTCTGTTAGCCACAGAGGAGCCTGTGTGACAGCTAGCATGATGAACTAGCTGTGCTCCTGCAGGCCTCTCACTATAGGACAGATCACACTCTGTCTAAAACTAGGCCACTAGCATGTTGTTCATGCAGTGACTGTCATTGATCAGCAGTTGCCACCACTAAAAACTTTCAGACGTAAAACTTGAGCCTGGCTACCACCACAAACACTCAAAGTAACATAAGAGAATGGCTCTACTTCCTCCAGATATTATGTAGCTCTTTAACTAATGCTAGGTAGTACCTAGGCATTTGTCTTTGTCAGTGCTAACAAAGCACCTGCTACTGCTTGTACCTTTCCTTCTGGAGGCTGCATATTGATTTCCCTCCTCTCTTATCTGTTCTTTTCACTTTTTTTTTTTTTTTTANTTTTTTTTTTTTTTTTACATGTTCCCTCGTTCATCTGAAATCTAAGAATAGTTCCTAGTAAACCCCACAGGAGAGGTTCACAGGAATTCCCAGGCTGGTCCTGTGAAGTTAGGTGGAAGTAGGAACGAAGATGGATTGGCTTGCTTCTAGCAGAGCTGGAGTATTTCCAGTGCATGTGGCCTATATTACTGCAACCATATTGGATTATATATGGTGTTAATCTTACAGATTTTTCAGTTCATTTTTCTTTTTCACTGAGCATCATGAAGTCATGTATTGAGAGTGAAAGGACTGTAAGGTAATTTTACTCATTTTTTTAGGAAGGCAAACACCAACCCTCAAATGCTTGCTTACAATTTAATCAAAATGTTTCTAAAACTTTTCTTATATGTAACACTTTTTCAGTGATGATTTTGTTTTTTCCACGTGATGTTACTTTAGCCATTTACACATAATCCATAACTTAAGGTAAAGAAAGACAGCTTGCCTGCATTCTGCACCCAAAAAAAAAAAAAAAAAANCCAAAAGAAAAAAGAAAAAAAAAAAGAAGGTGTAAAAGCACTGGTGGCCTTTTCACTCCAAAGGTAACCTATGTTTTCACTTCAGACATTACACTTTTCTCTGTATTAAATACAAATATCACCAAATCTGTTTCAATAGATAAGAAAAAGCAGTAACTCTCCAGAATCAATTGCAACGGGTTATATATATAAATACTAGGAATGTAAAGCAAAGCTACTAATTGTATCTATTAACTTCAAAATATTCATATCGGTATTCAACTGTATCAGGTTTTATCTGATTCCAAAAAACTGTACAAGCCACTGTAAGGATAAAAAGCTGTATTGCAAATTTAGGCCAAAGAGTTTCCACATGTAGTTATTATTGCTGAAGTTGTAAAAATGTTTGCACAGAAAAACAATTATTACTGCTGCAAAAGTAAAAGGAGAAACAGACCATAAAGAGAGAGCAAAAAGATAATATGTGAAAATAAAGACACATATTATCCAGAAGAGATAAATTATGTCTGGAAAAAATAAGCAGAAATAAGTGTAAAACATTTAAAATAAGTGTTTTTCAGGGTCATTTAAAGTGTACTCTCATTTTGCTTTTCTGACATAAAGATGGATGTAAACCAATATATTTGAATACTTAAAAATTAATGCATTTAGAGCAAAACGGTTTTGCTTTTGCAAAGCACTCATATCCCACAAAAAGCATTTGATGTACTGTCACTTCATTTTACTAGTGGTCATCAGAGAGCTCAACAACAGTTTTCCAATGATACATAAAACCAAAGTTTGTCCAAAATGTCACTTGCACCTCTTCTGTACTCAAATCTTGAAGTGTACTTTACCTTCATACTGGTTTGAAAGCCATTCATTTTTATTGGAGTGAGCTTTGAGTTACACTGACCTTTTACAAACCACTTCTTCAGTGGTTCCAGTTAGTTCTCCAATATTGAATTCATGTTGCTCAGTGAATGTTGTTTTCTGTGAAGGGAACACTGTTTCTACTGTTCCGCCACCCATGTGAGCAAGTCAGATGAAGCTATGTGATGACTAATCAATAAATGTCCTTCAGTCCAAGAACTGAAGCAAGTCAAGCATGTCTGTCACATCAAATCCCTGTAACAAATGAAGGAGGTTGTGCTAGTTTTCTCAGGCCACATTTAAAAAGATGTTACCTGATGTTTACTGCTGAGTTCCAACCATTAGATCCTATCAGGTGTCAATATTCTTAAACATTAATACCAGCATTTTTTTAGATTCATCTATTCTAGAATTTACTTCTGAAAAGCTCTGTATTTGGAAGTTAAAATGCCAGCTTAGTGTGGATGAAAGTTTAACATAGAGAAAAAGATGCATTTTCAGATTTCGCTGGCTTAGTATAGACAGGTTCTAAGTGTATGAGTTTATTACCTCTCTTGAGACTGACAATGAATGTGCTCTAAAGGGATTAAAAATGCATCACTCTAATGTTTCAAAAACACAAATATCAGTGAGAAATAAACCTAGTTTTTGCAGCTATGTGCTGTTCTATGAAATATTTACTCCAAGCAGCCTTTCTGCAGTGTGATTTCACCTTTCCCAGACAAATCCCCAACAAAACGTCCACAACAATCAACCAAATAAGGTGTTAGACAAATACCAATGTATTGATAGAGAGACTATCACCCCCCTCCTCTCTTTCTCTCTCTCCATACTGCCTCGCATCCCAGTTTGAGGGTGGGGGAACTGTTGAAAGGCAAAAACAGCAGATGTTTGCAATCTAAAAAATACACAGTCAGTTAATCCCTGGCAATTAACATGCTGAGCAACACAGTCTAAATGAACCAACAGAGAGACAGAGAGCTTGAAGGGTTTCATTCCAAAGGGCTGCATTAAAATTTTGAAAATTTTAAAAAGGCCGACTGAAAATATGATTCCTTTTATAAACAATAAACATTTTTTTTTATTTTTAAGATGATGAACATCTGTTTGGAAATAAAATGCTCTACTTGCTGCAGATCTTTTACGGATGGAGCAGACGGGGGGGNGGGAAGAGAGAGAGAGAGAGAGATGAGAATAGCCATAAAGAGCCTGTTAATGCTTCAATTGGGAAATATTGTACATGTTCTTAATTTCTGAAAAGACAGAGCCATTTATTCAAAATTAAATACGAGGAATAACTGTCCTTAGCATAAAAGCACAACTTTTTTCTATAAATACATACTACAAGTTATTGTGGAATGAAGAAAATTATACAGTACCAGCAATGTTTAACAATAATTAAGAAAATACATATTAACATTTTGGAATGAAACTCTTCAATTAACACAAAAAGATTTGTGATTCTTTGGAAATGAAGAGAAATTTAATCTGGTTTTTATTTCTGACCAATGAATGCTAAACCCTTATCTTAAAATACTTTTTTAATGTAATATGTTTTTTTTATAATATTCAAATATAGATTCTCAAATTTTTATAAGAAATTGGATTTCAAAAAATATCTATTTGTAATTTAATCATATTTCTAATAGAAATGCTTATTTTGGGAAACAAAGTGATCTTACCATGGGTTGTGAAAATTAAATCAGTATTCCTTCCTGTCTCTAATCAATTCTTATCTATAGCTTCCCCTTAAGTAATTGTCTCCCAAAACAGCTAACCTAAAAAAAAATATTAAAGTCATGAATACATTTTCATTAAATTTGCTAATATGGTCTGTTATATAGATATTACTGAACCAACTGCACTACTAATTAGATAGGTTATTAGGTTAGGATCAGTACAATCTTAAATTCAACATAATGTCGTTGGATACTGATGTTAATTTATTTAAATCGCTCACCTACATCCATAACTTTTCTCTAATTCACCCAATAATTGAGCTAAGTTCTAAACAATGATTGTACTTTATGTATGCAGGATTTTTGTTTTGTTTTTTGTTTGTTTTTATTTTTGCTGTGGTAACATTTCTAACCTCAAATTTATAAATACATATATATGACATGCATATAATTCATAAATGTTCCTGAAAGAAGACATATTTGATATTTACTGAATGTTTATGTGTATAAATACATAGATCATTTTAAACTGCAATGCCAGAGCTGTGATTTTAAAAAGCACTGCAGCGTGTACAGTGACTTCTTTATCAATTTTATGATATATAATATGTTCTGCAATCTTGCAGCTGTTGTTTTTCTCTTTTTTTTCTGTTGTTGAGCCTATGCTTTAATAAATACATTTTCTACGGTACAAAATGGGAAGCCTATGCACCGCCTGATGTGTCCTTCCATACATGAGACTAATCAGTGTTGCTACGGGTAGTGGCACAAAAAGAATGCAAATAAGCCCCGTTCCTTGCTTCTCTGGCCTCTCCTTTTTAGACTATTAGAATGTGCATTAAAAATACAGTTTATCTACATCATCTTTTTGTCTCTTATTGCAGCACTTTTCTATCATCTCGAATAGGCTATCTGAGGAGACACGACTCTTTCTGCTCCTGTTCTCTGCTTCCTTTATTTTTGTCTGCTTGTAATGTTGGCAGCGAAGAAAATTAAGCTTGTTGCACTCCTGTTAAGATGTAATGCATGATGGTGTCAGCTACATGAAAAATCTTGAAGCTCCAATTGTTAATTTTATGACCATTTAAAGCTAAGCTAATTCACATGCATAATCTGCATTATATTTGTCATCTGATCACAATGTAAAACCATTTTTCCTGTTGTGTTTACATACAACCTTACCCAGAAAATGTTAATGACATATATTTATTTGTTATACAGTATAACACTAATCAATGCCCTGTGGTTTGCTTTTGGGTGTTAACCCTTTTATTTACACGAAGATCACAGATTATATGTTTCAAAATGCACTGCAATTTATCATTTACTTGTGTTAACTGATTCAGTTAATCTGAACACGAACACACGCGCGCGCACACACACACACACACACACACACTCCATTTCTTCCACCATTAGCCTCACTGTAAACAAAACACACCAGTTTTACTTCTATCACCGTGTGTAGAACTGAAGTAGCTGTGTGTAAAACCAGAGCTTTCTGCTGTTGTAGCATGAGAGCTCATTTATTTTCAGGTCCCACCATCCATAGTTCATAAGGACCAAAAAAGCATGAATTGCATCAGACCCTTGACTGGCAACACTGGAAGGTGACAGGACTTGTAGAATATTGAGTGTACCTTATACCATCATGACGTCATATTAAATACTGCTCCATTACAGTAAAACATAAAATCAACTTCAACAATGCAGTAAGACTGCAACTACAGCTAGACAAAACACTCACAATGTAAACTGCAAAAGAGATAGAAAGATGCAGAGAGAGAGAGAGAGAGAGAGACAGAGAGAGAAATTGTAAGTCTAACTTCAAAACAGGTAACAGGTAAACCGACCTTTAATGCAGACAACGCCAAACTAACAAACGAAATTGTTAATGAAATGCAGCGCAAAGCACAATTCACCAAACCTCCAAAATTTAGAGCAACCCTTAAAGTTTCACATAATAAGCAATGAGGCCATGTTATAATAAAACAAATAATTACTGCATGGCGGCAGAAATATAAAATTAAAAAAGTCTTACCTTATGTATTTTCTCCTCTGAAGCGATGCTGATAAACTGCTTCATGAAATCATGGATGACATTTCAGCCAAAATGTCATAATGGTCATGCAGCAACGACTGAATCTCCTCTGAATGAAATGGTTTTCTGGATCACCTTTTCCACCTCCTGACTAGTCTCCCTGTTTAAGGAAGCAAGTTTGACATAAAAACTCAAATTTCACGTACTGTGTGTAACATTTTACGTTTTGTAAAGTCATCTAGTATATCATTAGTATATATAAAGACGCTCTATAGATGTTGCTTAAGTGGCCTCAGGTAACGCCGCGCACTTCAGTGAATTTACCATGAAAGCAACCTGCTGGGAGTAATGTAACCTTGAAGTTGTTGCTAAAATGCTACAAAACTACAAAAAGCTACGACAGAAATAAGTATGTCTAGAAAAGCTCAATTAGCGTTAGTTGAAAAATAACAAATGTACCAAAATATGTAGGTTTACCTTGTTGATATACATTATGGCTAACATTAGCTAGCTGTCTGAAGTTAGCTCTGCCAGTCAGCAGGGCGCTCATCGCTTCCTGTTCGGTTAGCCGCTAGCGTTAGCGTTAGCTAGCTGTACTGGTCTCCCCTCTTTCCTGACAGATGTCAGTTGATTTATTAAGGGACAGAAACCAAATGGATAAACACAGTATCATTACGTCTTCTCTTTGGTAACTTTCTTCAAAATGGAGTCTTGAAAAATCAAAAAATCTAGACACAAAATCTAATCATTCTGTAAAATGAAAAATATCACCTCTGAAACTGCACGCGCAACAAAATAATCGTGGACTTTGCGCATGCGTCACAAACGCTGCAAACGAAAATACGACAGGGTAACGTACATTTTGATAAATAAAAACTCTTTATGCTATAAATATTTACAGGCATATGTTGCACTCTAAATAACCCAGTTAAACTTTTAAAATAATATATTTGCATTAAAGGAGCATATCCATGATTTTGTATGTTTAGGCTTGATAAGACTACCTCTGTGCACACTATGTTACTGACAACCATTTTCCAAAACCTTGTTTTACTTTTTGCTGTCATTTTGCCAAATCCCCTGATCTTTCTAAATCAAATAACCAGGTGATACACCCATCTTAAAATCCAATGTTTCACCTACTAGCACTTCAGTCTGAATGTAGAGGGGACAGTGGTTTGTTTTTTTTAATTTCTCAGTAAAAGCCATCTTCTCATATTATATTTCCTGGTGGAGACATACATTAGTCTTCTGTGCAGCTCTGTGTTGAACCAGTTCAAATAATTTAAAGATGGATCTAAGTATTTATTCCACCAATGGGGAATTTTGAGGAAGTAAAGATAAGCTAGGTTTCTGTTTCTGACAAAAGACTCTTTGCTACCAGAAGAACTCTTCACAGGCACTTTACACAGTTTTTTTTTTTCTTTTCTTTTCTTTTTTATCAAGAGTGTATCAGCCTCTTGACTCATGATTTGGCCCAGCAGGGTGGACTAGTCCACCTGTCTCTGAGACCCCCAACACATCACACAGGCTCTGTCAGGAGACATTAGACTTTCTGTGATGAATGGAAGCCAGCCAGACAACTGAAAAAAACCACAGCAGAGCCATCCTGAGTGCCTGAGGCTGACACATTACTACACATCACCGCTGCAGTGAAAACACAGTAAGTTGTTTTCTTTCTGAAGGTTGTATTTTGTTTTATTTAATAATCAGCAGCTAGAAAGGGGCATAATGTCCCCTGTGTTTGAACTGCTGAAGAATACATTTCTACTGAAAAACCTGGAAAGGTGCTGCTGCCTCTCGCTACTGAGTAACACTTTCAAAGCTGCACTGACTGACCAGTGAAGGAAGCCACACTGTGTTTTGCTCATCTATGTGCGGAGTGAGTCAACTGTAACTGATCTTTGTGCATGAAGAGTGAACATTATGCAACTGAGAGTTTAAAAAGGTTTGATTTTCTTGTTTATAAAAGCGCAAAAGAAATGATGATGTCATTGGTGACACCATCCGCCCAATGTGGATCCAGATGGGTGAGATTATTAGAGGTGGTGGCTGGTCTTTTTGTCAGTTTGGGCTGAGCAGACTTAACAAAATTAAATATTATCCATCAACTGTAGCCACAGCAGTCCTGTGTTGGTGAGAAAGAAGACAATTACAATTATTACAACGATTATTCTCAACAGAAGCAATTGACTTCTACATGTGGTTTATCATCTAGATAAAACAGTCTGTACGCTCCATACTGGTGTGTTTGAGGTTGTAGTTATCCTCGATGTTCTCCAGCAATTCATTTTGAGTGGAAATCCAGGACGCATTTTGAAAACCCATTTGTGACCATCAGTTTACACAGGTGCCATCAAGTTCATCACAACAGAAATATTCCAAAATAAAAATTTAACATTCTTTCTTTGCTTTTCCGCTTTGCCTCTCCTACTCCTCCCATTTCAGCCGTTCCAGTCTTCATTTATTTCCTCCCTTCCTTTCTGCTTCCCTACCTTCCCTTTTCCAACTCTCAATCTTTATTCCTGTATTCTTTCTCCCCCCACTCACAGCTTCTTTTACTTCTTTTTGCTTCTTATTTGCTGCATTCCTCTACCTCTGTCCTTCCTGGGGTTGTGTAGCTACAGATAGAATAATGTAAAACAACATCAATAAGAGAATAAACATCAGGACTAAGTAGGATTCAGGACAGACTTATTGGTTTGCTGAACTTGAGCTAACCTTCAGTCTTCACATTCCAACGTTCTGCTTTTAAGTTATTGTGCTCCCAAAGTCATTTAATAACTGAATGATAATCTGATCAGGCTAAGTGCTCAGAAAGAAAGAGGATGAAACAACAGCTTTATTGTTCTTAGCCACAAAGGGTTTCAAAGAAAACAACAATTTTCAGTGACAAATAATCATCGCTCATCAGCTTTAAGAATAGAAATCTATCTTCAAAGGGGCTTACAACTTTAAAATACTCTTTACCAAAATATGAATTACTTTCAAGTTAGCGGCCATTTGAGATTGTCTTCCTTTCAACGGTGAATAGTTAAATTCAGAATGATTTTCCAGTTTAAGAAAAGGCCTGTGTGCAAATGGAGGTTGAAGCACTGCCATTTTATGGTGGTAAAAGTACTGATACTTTAGTAAGTTTAAACATCTTCCATTAAAAGTAGAAACATTGTATTAACATTTACTTGAGTAAAAGTAAACTAGTAATGTACTCAAGTATCCAAAATAAAAGCACTAAATGTGAACAAGACTAAGTGCTGGTGTTGTTGAGTTTCCAGGTCAGTTGGAAGAAGGAAAGAAATAAGCAAAGAGAGTAAAAAGGAAGGAAGGAAGGAAGGAAGGAAGGAAGGAAGGAAGGAAGAAAGGAAGGAAGGAAGGAAGGAAGGAAGGAAGGAAGGAAGGAAGAAAGGAAGGAAGGAAGGAAGGGAGGGAGGAAGGAAGTTCCTAAAATGAAAATACTCATTGTCAGAACCTACAGACTGAATTAAATGTACTTACTTTCAAATATTGACTCGTTTTTTCCCCCTCACAGGTTTCCAACTGGTTCAATAATTTTAACTCATGATTTTCCCACTCCAGTAATTTTGATTCTTCCACTGCAGCCTTTTGTTCTGGTTTGGGCCCCTGCCTGCTGAAAAAGCCTGGGCAGAGTCCTGGAACGTGGACAGCTGGCAGGGCAGTGCTTTAGGAAAATGAAATCATGTCAATTCACATGGAGTCACTTGTTGTGAAGGTCAGGGGTCAAGTGAATGTACTTTGCTCTGTGGAAATGGAAGTCTGGTGGAGCGGCAGAGTTTTTCTACATGGACGGTCAGAATACAAAGACACTATTTGTGCCGTTCTCTCAGTATGAGTTAATCGCTTTTTACATAAGTCAGCTTAGGGAGTGACAGACTTTCTCTGCAGAGGTTCACTCTACAAATATCATTCATCATCATTACTGTGTATTAATGTGTGTGTGAGAGAGAGAGAGAGAGAGAGAGAGAGAGAGAGAGAGCAGTACATATTTATGTGCTATGCATTATTTAATTTTCATTAAATGTGACTTTCATTTAGCATTCTACATTTTATATTTATTTTATGTTTATTATTTATAGAAGAATTTCTAGAAAATTAGTGATTCTAGCCATAAATAAATAAATAAATAAATAAATAAAATACAAAAGCTGGGATGGAAAATATTGTAGAAAAAAATGATTTATTCCAAATTTTTGATGAAATAAATTAGTCATCCTGTCTAGTAAAGCATTTTTACATTGCAGCACTTAAGGTGGCAAATGTTGGACAAACTTAGTCAATTAAAAAAAAAAATTTAATTTGTAAAAATTACTTAGGACTCCAGAGGGCTAAATTCCCAATCTGTAATATTTTGGCTGTATGCAAATTAATCTTCATTCTCTTAATAGAGTTTGTCTAAATAAAACAAATTCAGATTCAGTTGTTATTTAGTGTTTATGTAATTAAAGTCTTGTCCATCATTCTGAAACTTATTGCAGTTTTCAGTTATTTGCTTTGATTTTTCCAGTGGTGGGTGACGGTTTTGTTTATACTTTGATCACAGATTGTTACTTTAATATCGTATGTGAAACTGTAAAACAAATTATGTAACAGCTCCATTTCCTCTAAAGCTGTTACTGCTTTCCTGTCCCATTTATGTGAATTACATAATAAAGAGGGCATAGTTTGGATTATTATTAAAAGCCTGGGATTATTTCACAGGTTTAAGGACAGATGGAGGTTAGAGAATTAGAGGAAGGTCAGTCTGTTTGAATCACTTTTTCTTTTTTTTTAATCTAAATAGTTCTTCCTCATTTTGACAATAATCACTTTATGTTCAGATGAAACTGTGTGGAACATGTGGAGAATGAAGTTATAAAACATAATTTAAAACCATTTTCTCTCATGTCCATCTTAGACAATGATGTGAGTCCATGTGGACGGCAAAACATAAAAACTATATTTTATTTTTATTATTTTTATTTGGTGGGACCAAGACAATTTGTCTACTTTAGTGGTGAAAAATTATTTAGATAATTGTTTTTTTGGGTTTTTTTTTTAGGAATAATCCAAATTTAACACTCAGAAAGCTCATGCCTCCACCAAGGCCCAACAATTCTCTGACTTAACTTTTTCTACCAATATATCCAGACTTTTACTATTGTTACCTTGATATCAGATATATAAAAAAGATTTATAATGCAATTTCATTAGAGTTGTATTGTGGATATCATCTTCTTCTGGATCTATATTCATAACTGTTGAAAATATGTCAAACCCATTTCACATCAGCATCATCTCCTTGGCAGAGGTAATAACAATCACAACTTTCCAGGGCCAAATGTGATGCCTTCAGTTAAAAACACAAAGATGTTTTTGAAAATGAGAAAATAGTCATATTTGAGAAGCTGGAACCAGTGAGTGTTTAGAATTTTTACTTGATTAATGACTAAAATAATGGTTATTAAATTTGTTGAAGACTAATTTTCTATTAATTGACTAATTAATCAGTTCATCATTTCAGCATCATAATAGTTATATAACATGATACTAATGATATATCATGGACTTATCAATGTGGAATCAGAATTTGCAAAGCAACGAGTAACTACAACCATAAAGGTAGGGAGTAAGTACTATAAAGTATAAATGTACCCCAAAAATGAAATAGTGCAGGCACCTCAAACCTGTACTTTAGAATGTACTTGAGTAAATGTACTAAGATATTTTCCAGGGCTTGCCCTGGGTTTTCACAACACTGGACAGCTTCTGGCAGTCAACAGGGATTGTTCCTTTTTTTTTTTTTTTTTTTTTTTGCGCTGATTATTAAAGAAAATTTGGGGTTGACAGTTTTAGTTGCACTGAATTACAATCAAGACAGCAAGTAAGAGATGCTGCATGAGTTCAAGTTTCTTTCTGCAGAAGCTAATTACAGAAGCACTTCTCTAGGAGAGGAAAGTGTTAGTGATCCACTTTCCTGCCATAACTGTTTCCACTGAACATTCTCTGTTTGCCAAATTCCCATCCTGGAGGACTCAGGGCAGAAGGGCTAGTCCGCCTCAACCCAGGCGCAGATGGCAACCCAGCAGGATTGGCAGGACGACCGACAGCCCTCCTCCGNTCAACCCAGGCACAGATGGCAACCCAGCAGGATTGGCAGGACGACCGACAGCCCTCCTCCGATGGCCAATTCGTCTCTCATGCAGCAGCCTGAACTCTGACCTAAGCCTAAATGAGGGCTCATACACACAAGGCACTCTGGGAAGGCAGCCCTGCAAGTCACCAGCAGATGAGAGAAAAAGGCCTGGAAAAGTAAACACATGCTATTTACTGTCCGGAGCTGGTAGGACAGGAACTGTGAGAATAACACATGTACCTTCATGACCAGCATGAGAATGGAAAAGCCTGTTCTGGATTTGGATGTAGAAATCATCATCTTACATCACTTCATGTGAAGGTGCAGGGAGAAAGTTTCAAAGTCAGTATTATAAATATTTACATTTTCTTTATTTTGTACCACAGTTTAAGAACCATGATTTTAAAGGGATATTGTGGCAACTGTAATATCAAGCATGAAATGATTATTCATCTCTAGGGGCAGAAAAAACTCCAAAACATATAAATTAAATCATAAATCAGCTTTTAATTGCTATAGCTAACGTATTAGCATACCTGCACTCAGTGATATATTTTAACATTGAATTAAACAGATCTGTGTACTGTCTTGTGATGAATTCAGAGAGAATGAACAAATGACTTTGCAGTTCTATGTAGCCTTTAGCTTCTTTTAGCTCATTGTTTTGTTATCTAATGCCAAGATTCACTGTATGGTTGAGTCTCCAGGTTCTCATCACCTTCTCCATATGAAACCCAGCAAACAAGTTCAGATAAGCCAAGCGTTCAGTATCTGTTCAGCACCAAAGAGTGAATCCTGGACCAAGATTCATCAGGCTGACAGGGACATGACTCCAATTGGATGCTCATGTTGCTCTGTGTCAGCTGAATGAGTAAGTTGGCAATTTCCTAAAACATGTTAACCAAATCATATGATGGAATATCAGGGGGTGTTTCTGTGAGTTTGGTTTGGAGTCTTTGTGGCCCCAGTGGTCAAACCTCTAAAGCTTTAATTGCAGGACAACTGTGTTATCAATAAAATCAGCAGTTCCGTATTTTTCAGATGTTATAAGTTAGGGTTATGTAGTTATATAAATGATAATGACATTAAAATATGCGATTTCAGAACTGACATCTTTTATGGTATTAATACCTTCGATGATGGTTTCAATACTCAAAAGATTGGTAGGACTGATGATTTTGAGATCAATTAACTCATCCATAATACAAACTAGAAAGAAATTCAGAAACTTTGCAAAATACCCTGGGCTTGTTCTCTATTATATCATTTCAGATCTTTCAGATCTCTGAGAAATGTACACTAATGGCAAGAAGAATTCTTTGTTATCCATCCCACATTCTGTATTCACATTATGAAATGTTACCTTCTGGCAGACAGAGTTCCACAATACAAACTAATTAGGTTGAGGAACGCATTTGTGCCTCTATCAGTCAGAATCCTTAACAGCATTTTAAAATGGGGCCAAAAAAAGTCACGAGGTCACAGGGTTTGTGCAATATAATTTAAACCCCAAGATGGTGCTAATTACATACCATCCTGTAACAGGGTATATGTGAGCTGTTCTTTCAGATTGTATTTAATGTGGAGTTCAAGCCAAATTTCCCCATGGGGACAATAAAGTATATCTTTTCTTCTTTTTTCATAAACTGTATCCTGGTTAGACCCCCACCCTCTTTCTACACAGACTCAGTCCATGTCTTTATCTGCTGGGAAGGTCAACTGAAGGACGACTTCCTCTTCACTGCTTCCAACTGGGACTGATCCTGATCACAGTCTGCTCACACACACACACACACACACACACACACACACACACACAAAGGACACATACACACTATATATTTAAAGGCATGCACACATAAAAACACACACAAGTGTACAAAATGCATGTAGACACAAAACCAGCACCCACAGACAGTCTTCCAGGTTTTAATAAACCAGGACTGTGAAAAAGCTTTCGGGATATCGAGAGGTCCAAACAATGGGGGAAATGGCATTGGGGTTTCCATGGCAACTGCTGCAAGCTGCTAAGAGGGCTGCTTTCAAAACATATGTCAGACTTGACTGGTTTGTTCACAATGAGCCTAGCAACAGATTCTCTCTGCAGCCTATCACGCTGTCTCACACAGCGCTCGCTCTCCTAACATTTGACTTGCTATCTGTCTGCAGTCTGAACACAAAAATGATTCACGCAGTTCTTATGTTATTTAAAAAAGCAGAAAAGGCTGTGGCTAGATGGTGTGTTTATGTGGTGAATGATTTTCCTTTTTTTTTTTTTTTTTNTTTTTTTTTTTTTTTTCCTTTTTCAAAACTATTTTCATTAGCCTGTTGGGAGAAAAGAATGAAATGTTACTGAAGCAAAGAAGAAAAGAAACAGCACCATACTGCAAAAAAAGGAATTCAAGAAAGTCTCAACATCTTGTTTTTAACACAATTCAATTTGATTTTTTTATTCAATGCAATAATCTGATCAAACTTCCTGCGGACTAGTTTATTAAACCCCTTTAAAGATAACTGATGTTCTTTTTTTTTTAATACAAAATAAAGACTGAAAAGCAGAATAAATGGTTTACACATTTATATCCTGCACAGCCATTATGACAAAATAAGATTATTATTTCAATCTATTTCTAAAAAATAAAAATAATCAACTTGCTTCAGGAATTTTTCTGGAAATGGATGTCAGGATCTTGAAACAAGACAGAATAAGGCAGATCACTGCACTAGAATTAAGAAAATGACATGCAATTCTGCTTTGCTTCCACACTTGATTGCCATGTAAGCTATCTCGCTTGCTCTGTTAACAACAAGCTACACCACAAAAATGGATGTTCAGCCATTTTCAAGACCTGTGTGTTGTTATAATCTTGAGAGAAAAGGGAAATTTCACAAGAAAAATTTTGAAGTCCTGTTTTAATAAATCAACTCCTAAAATAAGCTGAATCAAACATACATTTAACTTGGATTTCTAAAGATCCTTTGTTTAATTGAAGCTAAATCAAATTATTTATTTGTAGTTTTAATCTATTAGATAATGATAGAAATTTCTTTACAGAATATTTAGCTTTTTTCCAGTTGCTATTTTCTTTTTTTGGAGGGTGGATCCCTAAATCCCCAAATCCATACCATCTAATCTCTGCTTCAGAAAAGCAATGTCCAACATTCACTGAGCAAACGACACATTAGCTCCAACTTCCTAATATTGAATAACACAGATCTAAGGCTTAACAATCCCTCTTTCACCTTCATCCAATTTTTCTACATCCTCTTCATGCCTACAATGAATTTAACAGGTGAAAGGAATCAGGGATCCCAGCTTTCCCCTTTATTCAGCTGGTTTGTCCACTTCATGGAAGAAGCACTGATCTCTTATAACATAATAAACAGCATATCTGAAAGTAAGTGAAGTTATGCTTCTAAATGCATCACCCACACCGATAGCTTCTGTTTCTTCATGCTCCTGTGGTTGAATTCCTGTTTTGTGATTGCAGAGGTGGTGGTGGGTGGGTTGTACCGGCAGCTCAATGCCATATCACTGCCATACAATGTGAAGAGCATGGTGGGAGGAAGGGTAGGAAGAAAGAGACAGAGAGAGAGAGAGAGAGAGAGAGAGAGAGAAAGAGATGAAAATAGAAGNAGAGAGAGAGAGAGAGAGAGAGAGAGAGAGAGAGAGAGAAAGAGATGAAAATAGAAGAAAGACAGAGGGAGGGAAGAGGAGTTATGGGAAGAGGGAGGAATTGTAAAACAGGTAGGAAGGGTGATTGGGGAGAAAGGGAAGGAGGGAAAAAAGGAAGGGGGGATGAGAGAGAGAAAGAGAGAGAGAGAGAGAGGGAGAGAAATGCGTCATACCAAAACATTAGTATGCAATCAAATTGCTGGTGCGGTAAGGGTTGTCATTGTCAGTCTACGGCTGCTGCAGCCTTTCAAATCTACACTGCAATGTCAGTCAGACACACACACATACACACTTGTTCATACTGCACTCAGTGACACTAAACAAACAACAGACGCTTGTACTCTCTGCATTGTCTAAAAGAATATAAAGGAAAGAAAAGAAGTACAATTTCCATGTCAGTTTGGACATAATAGTGTTATATATCTAGTTATTGATCAGTGTCACAATTTCTGTTTCACCAGAGGCTGTTATTAGGGGGGCTGGTACACAAACCCGCAGAGAGCGATGGATACTCTTCTGTTATCTGTGTTGTCTGCATTCAATTAACTTAGTCAATTAGGAAAGAGGAGGAGGAGGAGGAGGAGAAAGACTTACAGAGTAATGTAAAGGAATGAGGAGGGTATGAAAAGAGAAGAGGACCAAAAATTTGATGGAAGGTTAGATTAATGCAGAGTGGTTAGAAATGATTTAAATAAAGTGGATTTGACTTTTGAATCAAGTTATTTCAAGAAAAATTACATTAACATGTTAGAGGTGGATAACAAAAATTTGAGGAAAACACACAGGGAATTGTTTCCATTCATGTATTCTCCAGCCAAGGGAAGGTAAATTAAGTGGCAGAGTACAAAGATTGGAGAGAATTTATTTATTTCTTTATTTGGTTTCCCATTAGTGCCAACAAAAGTGGCCATTATTGTAGAGTGTGTTATTAAAAAAAAAAAAAAAAAAANAAAAAAAAAAAAAAAAAAAGATGTGAAAAGAAAAGTGAACAGGAAGCTGAGGGTTGACAGATTTGGGCACATTCCAAGTATGTCTGTATGTGTGTGTGTCTGTGAGTGAGTGTGAGAGTGTATATATGTGTGTGTGTGTGTGTGTGTGTGTG
>VXCM01004238.1:206911-225552 GCA_014773175.1 Lucifuga dentata
CCCCCCCCCACACACACACACACACACACACACACTCTGTTCTCATCGCCATGGTCCTTAGTAGGACTGCGTTGCTATGGAAACGCTCATATTGCCGCAGGCTGGCTAGAGTGAGGCGCGCTAGTTGAAAAAGAAAAGTGGGGGGGNGAGAGAGAGAGATCACTGCAGAGGGAAGGGAGGGCACGATTTGCTTCTCCAACTCATTACCCCTACAACACCTCCCTCTCCTGCCCTCCACCCCATGAACATGTCCACAACTCCACTCCCCCATGATTCTCCACCCTCCAGATCCTATCATGGCATCGGTTGGGGCCATGAAAAGGCCCATGCTCTGCTCAGCAGTCTGAACACGTTGGATCCAAACTTCAGACTGCATTTATTATTCATCCTCCATCAGGCAGCACTACAGTCTCATGCCTACCTCTGGCTTACATACACAAACACACACACGACCTGCATGCAGCTCAGACAGCTAGCTAATACACACTGTTAAAGAGCGATATAATGCATCATTCTATTAGCTTTGAGCAGTATAATGCATTTCAGCAGAGAGAGGAGCTGCAGCAGCTCTGGATCCCGGCAGGTGTAAGATTACTGTCTGAGACACTATAGATGGAGGTTACAGTGATTCACAGGAAACCAAGCTGCCTCAGCTGAGATTTGACCCCGTGACCTTCCAGTTCAGCCATAAAGGCAGAGTTTACAGGCTGATGTTATGCATGTTTTAAGCAAATTTCAAAAAGTTGGCAAAAATAAAATGCAGTAAAATTTGTGTTTTTTCTGCAGCTTCTCCAGCTTTTTCTCCATCCAGTTGCAGCACCTTTTTGACTCCTTCGCTCAAATGCTGCTTTGTGCTTGCAAACATGAACCAAAGTCTCTCTGAGCTTTGACCTCTTCACCTCTGAGCTGCTACGCTGAGCATTGACTGCGATGCATTCTAAGAGACTTATATGATCAGATTGTGTTGCTAAGATACGGCTGACCAGGTCTCAGGTTCATGCAGAGCATCCCAAACTGTGTTACCCCTCGGCCATCTTTCTTTCTGTCTCAATAAACAAGTCAAGAAAAATACAAATAAACAAGTAGCTCACTTTTAAAAAAATGCAAACAGTGTTAGAGAAGATGCTTGAGGCTGCTGCTTTCAGATTAATAACTCCTGGTAAACATTTGTCATGGTTCTACAGTGATCTGAACAAAGGATCAGTCATAAACTTCCCCTAAGAGACGCAGCTGCACAACACCTGTAATCTCACATTATTGTTGTGTTTCTGCTACAGAATCTGAAGCTCCCACACAAGGGATGCATTCACAGTAATAATACCACAAGAGCCACATGGAGCAAAATTGGTCAGGACATCATGCAGGACATATCTTGTTTACAGGGATAAGTAACATTAATTTATAATCTTAGTAGATACATGTATGTAGGTTTGACTTGTCGGTGTTAACACCATATGAAAGCTGAAATTTAAACTACCCACCTTTTAAGCAAAATCAATACCTCATTAAATTGAGTAAAAGGGACAATATTTACTTCTGAAATATAGTGGAGTAAGAGTGTCTCAAAATTATATCAAAGACCTTAACACAACAAATACATCCAGAAGTATCAGATGTTTGATTATGTTTACATAAAAACTTCCAGAATATTTCTGTCACAAATATTTTGGTACAGGCTCGATTCCTCCAAAGGGATTCCTCAGCTGCTGTGTGTCATCTCTCTGCTCTTTGACTGCAATGTGAGACACCAACGTCATCTGTACTTGACGGCTGCATTTTGATTCACAATGAGATTATACATTTTTTTAAAAAATCATTGAAATCAATGGGAAAGGTTTTTTTTTTTTTTTTTTATTGCATACAAAAAATTTTGACTTGTGCAAACTCCTCTACACCTGCACAAATCAGTAGTTTTTTGGTATTGACAGTGAATCAAATAGCTGACAGAACTTTTAGCCTCTGCAGGCTCAGTGTTTTATGTTTTAGTTTTGCAGCGACACGTTAGATAGTTCAGTCTTAACTGCTCTCATCAGCTCTGTTTTCCATCAGGAGCACAGCCCTTTCCATTAAGAAAAAAAAAATAAAAAAAAAATACTGTGATGTGTCATTTCATTGTGACTTCTTGTTCCTTTTAAAACAGGAAGGAAAAGAAACACTGTGGGCATATGCAGCTGAGTACACAAGCATACAGTCTCTCCCTCTAAAACACACACACACACACACACACACTCTACATACCTGTGAGGATACACAGAAGTCTGGCTATAGATGTGACTCATGGGAAAACGTTTGATCCAACATCTGACATCTGTGGCTGCTGTGCCAGCTGGCTGCTAAAAAATATATATATATATATATATATACATATAAGGCTGACACTCCACTGCATTTCTTATTTTTACAATAAAATAAACATCTGAAGCCACATCATGCTGATGCTAATGGTAACCATGATTTTTGGATAATACCTAAATCTGGGAATATTAGGACTTTGTAAGAGGATGATTTGTGCTGAAGGTACAGTGAGTCAGACTCACTGCTGAGTTATAAACATTTCAATTCATCATGCTGTTGTAGTCCCACCTATACTTGAGATGCCATCTACTTTTGCAGGATTCTTCAAAGCTCATTTATGCACAGTTAACTAAATTTGGTTGAAATTGCAAAATGTCTAAATTTTAAAAAAATTAACAAATTAAAGACAACTGATCTTTGCTTTGGAACAACCTCCAGTGAAGAATCAGAAAAGTAAAATTAATGCACATTTTTCAAAAAGGGATAATTAAATGTACTTAGATTCACTGGCACCTTCATGAAATGAGGACTTTATATTGTGTGGTTTGTTTTGAACAGTCTTTTCTGTGCCTCTTTATCTTCTTCTTTTCTCTTTGCTTTTGTCTCCTTCTGTGAAGTACTTTGTATCTGCTGTTTGAAACAAAGCAAAAAACAAGAAGAAATTTGCTTTACACATCACAAAAACATGAAATGTTTTATAAATGACATATGTTGCATTGTCCTCATGATAAATTGAGTCCTACCAGCTAACGGAGATATGCTGCTAACTAATAGACTTTCCTGCTGGAGAAAAACCAAACAAAACAACAACAACAAAAAAAAACAAAAAACAAACAAAAAAAAACCTTTATAAAAGGTCATGTTGAGCCATGTGTGTTTAAACTGAACTTAACACAGAACAGAAAAGAACTCTAAAAATTCTCATGGATAATTGATGAGGTTAAAGGACCATACCGGTGGTTTTGCATGCTTGAGCCCAACATATACAACCATATACATACATATACAGTATGTTACTGCCAACCATTTACCAAAACATACTACTAGAGCAGTAAATATTAGAAGACTACCATGGTTTCAGTTATACTATTAAAATCAACTTCTAGAGATCTGAAACGTGCTTAAGATGGGTAGTGAACCAAAAGCCAATATTATTTTTTTGTCGAAGTCACTTAACTGATCCAACATGGAATTGCATGGAAGAAAATGTATGTCTCTGCCAGGGTATATAGTCCCAGGAGAAGACGGCTTTTATTGAGAAGTTATAATTACTGTGCCTTCTACAATTGTGCATGTGTGTTAGCAGGAAAAACAATGAATTTAAAGGACCATACCGGCCATTTTGCATGTTTAAGTCTAATATATTCGATTTTCATACACATAACGTTACTGACAATCATTTCCCAAAGCATACTATTGGAACATTGAATTAAAACTATTTTTCCTACCTTCCAGACCGCCATTGGTTTCAGTTCATTCTGGTATGTTATTACAGTAATATCAACTTGTTGATACTTAAAACATTCTTGGGATAGGTAATCCATCATCATTAACAAGATGTGTATACAGGTTTTTTTTTCAAAGTTATGCAATTTTAGCATTTAAGCACAATAAAAACCGGAGTGTCTCCACCAGGGAATATAGTCCCCTGTGTTTAACGAAAAATTTAAAGGATCGTGACTTCATAAGGCTGTGTAACTATTAGCAGGAAAAACATTGATTTTTAATGTGGGTATATCCCTTGAATATTTGATTTTGAAAGATTAAGAGATTTTGCAAAATATCAATACAATTTTATCCTTTGGGAAATGGTTGTCAGTAATGTAACATGTATGAAAATATATTTGGCTCAAACATGCAAAATGGCCAGTATGGTCATTTAAGGTGAGTGTATCACCTGAAGAATGTGGAGGCACATGTGACTGTGGATCAATAAAGGCCTGAAGCATGTGCAGAGGTTCCTGCAGATGGTGAGAGCATGATAGCGCCAGAGGTGCCTGAGCTCATTAAGAAACAGGACCACACTCCGGTGCAGAGCAGGCACAGCCAACAGCGTGAGGAGGGAGGATGCAGTCTGGACCCACCGCCAAATCCACACAGACATTTTTTCACCTGTGTGTCACTCAGATCTGATCATTTACTGGTGTCCAAAACCTGAGAAACTACCAATCCATGATTTGTCTCTGTGTGTTTGAACAGAGATGGAAGATCTGTGTTAGATTAAGTGGAAAGAAATGGTAGCATGCAAATAACACAGAGGTGAGTCAGAGGCAGCTGCCCCACAGGAAACAGCCTGGACTATGGCGCCACCTCCCTGTCAGTTTTATTCATTGAATGAAAAAAAAAAAAAAAAAAAAAAATGTGCTGGTGGTGGAAATGCAGATATTTATAGAACAGAGAAAGAACGAGGTTTTTGAAGCCAATATTTTGTGCTTACATTCAACATTCTTTCAATCTGACTTTTAACACACTAACTAGTTACAGGCATCAAGTTTCCCTCACAATTTCAGTCATGACAGAGTTGAAAATGAACAGATTATGACCTCTCATTGTACCTACTTCATAGCAGGTAAAAATAAGACTGTTTACTGAGTTTATATAAACTCAGTAAAAAGTTTTATTTACTGATTGAAAATTTGTCTTTAATTTTGGTAATCAGTCTGTCCTTCAATTTGCTGCATTTCGGTGTCATTCCTTGCATTGTAATTTGATTATTTGGGGGTTTCTGTTGATGAAAGCAGCACTGTGGACTGTAGTGTGTACTGATGGACCTCAGTTATTATTTTCAAGATTTTTAATGAAAATGGAATGGAAAAATAATATGTTAATTCTTTGGTGCTCAAACTGGTGTGTTCCCGTCACTCTTCATACATAAAATCAGACCAATGTCCTGCTGCAGCACCACAGGACAGATTGTTTACATCACTAAACATAACCTGTCATCTTAAGCAAATTAATTACCACAGAAAAATCATTTCAAATCATCAGATAACAGATATTACTTGTTGTCAGCTGCAGTCTTTTGAGTGCGTGTTCAAGTTTCATTCCTGCTGGGTGAAGTCACTGAACTACCAAAGCACGAGAGGAAAATGTTGTGCTGTTCTGCAACTTGTCTATTAGGCCAACTGGAGGACAAAAACACATAAGGTTTTATTTAATTTCCTTTCATCATGAGTGGAGATTTATTTGCCATGTTTCTTGCACAACAAAATACTTTCTCCAATGCATGTGACTCATATCCTTTAAGAGAAACTAAGACTGAATCTAACGTGACACTGAGCTGTTATTCAGCCTTTCTGTCGGCTCTGCTCTCCTCAATCTGCTGCCAAACCAGCGGTGCTGCAGGCACGAGTCTGTACGTACACGTACACACACACACACACACACACACAATAAAATCCACCACAGCTTGACTGATATTGGCAGAAATCGCACAACTTTTCCTGTACACTCATGTACTCTCAAATTCCTGTGGCTGCCCACATTCTTGGTGTGTCAGTGTGTGTGTGTGTGTGTGTGTGTATATGCTGTATATAAAACTGTCACTTTCTGCACTCAGAATGATTGGAACACGAAGATGTTTGGATGATTTCACATTATAATTCATGTCATTATTTAATTGGCTCAGGATGTGGATTTCCCTCAGTTTTCTAAGTTGCCAAAGTGAGACTTGTCCATGCAAACTATCTGCTGAGGATACAGGAAATACTCACACTGCAAACAATCTCTCCTTACAAGTCTATTAAGTCCCATAAGTCTCATTTTCTTATAACAGGAACATCTGCCAGTGTGGTCAGACCATTTCAACCAGCACAAATTTCAAGAATTTTCTAGAAATGAGTCAGTATCTTGAAAATAGGATAAGGTAGATATATGGAGCCTCCTCTGGGTCATATAATTTCAAAATACTGAGGTGGTAACGAAAAAAAATAATCTGAAAGCAAGGAGTGCTCCATCACAAAGCCTTCCCTCTGGCAATGCAACTTCCTGTAGGGACGTCTGACCTTCAGAATAAAAGCCAGAAATTTAACTTTAAAATTTGTTTTTGAGAATGTTATTTGGTATTTAACTACAAACCAAAGCACAGAAAATATTATAAAGATGCATCCTTTGTAACTTTATATGCTGCATATAATGGAATAACAATCAGTAATGTCTAAATTAGACACTGTATAATCCCTCTGTGATTATTAATGCATAAATTATATGATGAAACACTCCTTCAAGCCTGAGTAGGAAGTGCAGAGGTCAAACTTCTTATTATATTTGTGTATGTAAAAATTGCTTAAAAATCCTATAAAGATAAGTGTACAGATCCATTTAGTGTGTATGATACTTTGACTAAATAACCAATTACTTAACATATTACTTTAAAATTATTTTTAAAAATTATATTTCTAAACTTTTACTCGGAAGGCCAGAAGTCTTAATTTTTTGCCAGATGAACTCACCTCCATTGATCACTCCTCTTACAGTTTACCATCTGTGCGTATGGATTTCTACATCCATATTTTATTCTGTACTATGTGACTCTGGGAGCGTGATCGATCCGCTTGAATTGAGAAAAATGACATGATTACACAAAATTCTTCCAACAGTTTGATTTGTAATGAAAATAGGTTGAAATTATCTTAGCATTTTTCCCTTATCTGAAAAAAGTAAAGGTATTTAGGGCTCAATAATACAAAAAAAAAAGACTTGTTAAGAGTATTTTACAGTGTATCTGTTGTTTCTGGATCCCANCAATAATACAAAAAAAAAAGACTTGTTAAGAGTATTTTACAGTGTATCTGTTGTTTCTGGATCCCAGTTTAGGTTTACGATTTACGACAAACATAATGGCAGACTAGTCATCATTAGTTTTGCTTTTCTTCTTCTTTTTCTTCTTCTTGCCGTGTATAATGTCCCCGTAAGAAGTGTCCTCAGGTTCACATTTCACTGTTACCTCTTCCTCCTTTACTTCATGAGCAAGCTCCATCTCCTGTCGCTCTTTGTCTTTCTTTTTCTTCTTCTTCTTCCTGTTCTCTTCTGAAACTTCACCATCCTGGAAAGGAAGCTCTAATTGAGTGGGAATTTCACTCATGAGTTCCTCTTTCATTCTCACCTGCTCCTCCTCTTCCATTTGTTCTGTCTTTATATGCTTCTCTTTCTTTTTCTTCTTCTTCTTCTTTTTCCTCCCCTCCTCATCCTCCTGCCCTGTGTCTTCACTGAGTCGTTTTAACACAGGTGGGTGGAGAGTTGTGAATGACGGTCTGAAGGCAGCTCCATCTACCTCGCTTTCTGCCACACAGGTCAGTGTGGGGGTTTTACTGCCGAAGGGGTGGAAGTGCTGTTTAAGCCCGGGTGGTATGCTGGGTGCTGGAGTGGCAGGGATGACATGAGGGGCCTGGTTGGTGCTGCTGTCACCGTAACTCTCACACACATTGAGAAGGCCTGAAAAGGCGGGGCCAAAAACCACACCATCCGACGATTGCTTATGGCTGGTGAGCAGGTGGAGCTCTGAGGTTCCGTGGGTGGAAGCCAGGATGCTGTAGATCTGCTGGCCACTCCCATTTTTAGCTCCACCCACTGCAGGAGGAACCTTCAGAACCTGAAGACCTGAGAGGGGAACCTTGATGCCATTGAAACTGGATGGAGGGAAAGAGGAGGAAGGGCGGGGTTAAGTTTCATTTACAACAAGTGTGCTGGGAATATTTTGATGAAGATTCTCAGTCATCCAGGTGGGTAGATATGTTGTATAAAAACTCAGTCAGGTCAATTGGATTCAAGTTTTTAATTCTGAAACGTTTCAACAACATTTCAAAAAAACAAACAAAAAAAAAACCCGTTTCATTTCTAGAAGTTTAACATCCTTCTGTGCATTCATTTCTGACTGATGAAGCCATTTGGATGAATGGTGAAACATTTCAGAATTTAAAAACTTGAATCCAGTTAACCTGACTCAGTTTTTACACAACATGCTGGGAACAGTTTCTCCAAATTTGGGGTGTTATGCTGCATTCATGTCAGACAAATCTTAATGTAATTATGAGTGTTGGACTTGTTAACTGGGCTAAGTATTGTTCAAAAATTGTCAAAACCAGTATCAATGCTAGTACTTTTACTGTGACACAGGTTCCTTAACAGTACTTTTTTTGTTTTTTTTGTAATAGAAATAAGATCAATCCCAGTCTGGCTCCTTCACCCTTACCCTATCCCACTCTCCCTTTATTTTGAGTGTTGACATAGAGGCTTCATAATAATAGTGGCCATTCTAAACCAGTGAAAGTCGACAATAAAACATTCCGACAGCGAGTCTGCACTGATGTCAAATTGTCATAATCTACTATAACTACTAAAACAGATGCACCACAGAATATATGTATACATACATATATATATCTATATACCTCTCTCTCTCTCTCTCTCTCTCTCTATATATATATATATATATACTCACTATATATTTAGGTGAGAAGCCACAATATTTCTCATAAGCAGATGCCTGTGTTTATGTAGCTTTCACAGAAAATTAAAGGATCACAGGTCAACCAAGGATGCCGAACAAAAGCTCCCTCTCCCTCTCTCTCTCTCTCCTATGACCTGACTTGACCCACACACCCACACCACTGCGTTATTATCTGCCTCATGTCAGCGCTGGCTGTAGGTGAAAAAGCAAAGATTTTACTTTTTTCCATATACAGAGACAGATCTTACCCACCATTCTGGGTCAAAGCTGGCAGGAGCTTTAATGAGCCATAATTCCTTGTTGTCTTTCAGGCTGTCTGTCAGTGTGCTGTTGCAGGGCTTATGGCAGAAAGACACAAAGTCAGCTGGACACTGGTACCTGCTGTTCTTCTGTTCTGTGGATCCAAACAGCAAACTTTCATCATTTGATCATTTAAAAAAACAGCATCAGAAAAGCACAGAGAAGCCCTGAAGAATTACAAGTATTATTACAATTCGTGTATGAAAGTCAAACTGAAACCAGTCACACTTCGTTTGGAATCTTAAGTTTTTGGAACGGAATTAGAGGCTTGACTGATAAGTTCTGAGCCTCACATAGAAGGCTCTAAGTCTGAGGTATTGCAGCTATTTATTTTTTCAACATAATCTCTTTCAAACACGACATACGTCTTCTAACAATGCTGGAAGCGATTTTTATCCCAGTTTCATGGCAGACCTTTTCCTGGCTGCCCAGAAATGCTCTACAAATGATTTTACATCATTATTCGATGTCAAACAGATTCAAGCTAAAGTCTTTTCGTTTTTGGGTGAAAGTTAGCATGACAGCTAACCAATGCAAACTTTGGGTTTTTACTTACCGCTTTCTTTTTGCGTTTCAGGTGCTTGTGTAGTGGAAGTATCTACTTCATCTCCACTCGATGATGAAGATGATATGTCTCTAGGCATTTCTATGCTGTGAAGTATCTGTATACTACAGAAATTATGACTTATCTGTCTAAAAACGCATGGTTTCAGGGGACGCACGTGTTGACACAAAATGAACTTTGACCTTTAATTACGTCACTTCCGTGTCAGTTGTGTTCTGTAGTTTTACATCCTGGAACGCAGAGCGGGTTTGGATCAGGAGCCATGAGTGGAAAAACTACAAGGATCATAATGCACCTTGCTAGGTTATGTAACGCCCCAGCGTCCGTCGGGGAAGCAGTTGACACCAGTCAGAAAAGGCCTAAGTGGGTAAACAAAACAAAACTTCTCAAAAGAAGACGGAAAAGTACCCCAAACTTTTAACTTATTCGACATTTGTAGGATGTGAAACATTGTTCTGAGTCGGTTTGAAAGTCGTTAGCATAGAAAGTCAGCAGCAGAGAGAGGGCGTGCACCTGTCATAGCTAAATAGGTTGACGCAGCTAACGTGTGCTAACACATTAGCAAGCTAGCTAGCTGTTTGAAGCCGCTCAAGTTAGCTAGCTAGCGGCCATGTCGTCCCCCTCTTCTTCTAGGCGCCAGTGGTGCTACCTATGCGACCTGCCCAAGATGCCGTGGACGGTGGTGTGGGACTTCAGCGAGGTGGTTTGTCGGGGATGCGTTAACTACGAGGGAGCTAACCAGATAGAATTCCTCATAGCGAGTGCCCGACAGCTGAAACGGACTCATGGGATGCAGGACGGTAACGTTAGGTCACCCGGTCCCTCGCCTAATAAACACGGCACATCTTGTAGGGGAGAGGCGGCGGCTGACGGTGGGAGGCCGCACAGCGACCGCTTCGACAGAGGGGGGAGAGGAGAAAATGCCGGGTCAACTGCTCGTGTGCCACCTAACGGTTTGCACCGTGAAGGCCAACTACCACCAGAAGTGAACCGTCAGAGCCCTAGCGGTAGCCGGAGACCCATGCTTGGTGCTGCCATCCCTCCCAGTCTTGTAACTCAGAGTATCGCTGGGATTCCACACGGGCTGTTAGCTGGTATGCCGGCGGGTCTCACCGCCAGGACAGCCCCCATGAGCAGCCCGATGATCTTCCCCGCCCCCGTACTGGCTGAGATGAGCCGGAGGCAGCTGGGGATCGGGATGGGCATAGCACCTTTCATCACTCCTGAACTTGAACGGGAGCTCAGTTCTTCTCAGACGCAGCCCAAGATCCAAACGCAGGTACACACGGCGGTGGCTGGCAGCAGCAGCACCAGCAAGAGTACAGGCCTCCCCTCCTCTTCCTCCTCCATGGCGGGGGGTGTGAGCCAAACTAGCCCCAAACCTGCCTCCTCTCCAGCCAGGCAGCCGCGCCCCCTGGCCGCCAGGTCCGGAGGAGAGCCTCTGGGGTCCAGCATATCAGCAGAAGCGGCCACCACAGCGGCAGCGTTGCCCCACGGTGGTGCCTCTGAGCTGGGATCAGCATCGGCCAATAACACCCTTTCCACCGGAACCACTCTCTCCTGCACTCTGTGTCATGAAAGGCTGGAGGACACACACTTTGTTCAGTGTCCATCTGTACCAGGGCACAGGTAATTACAACATTTAGTCAGGTGGTAAATGTAATTTATTCCAGTTTTGATAGGATCAATTATCAGTTATCCAGTAAAAATATAAGGAAATGTGTGATAGGTGAATAGTTTTTTGTTTTGTTTTTTTGTTTTTTTTTTTTTGGTCATTGTAAGTGTAAGACTTAAAGCTCTTCTAACTTGTGATGTACAAGCTAAAATGCCTCAAATGCTCTAGTTATGACTTTTACCATTTGCTGGTTCTAACAGCTTATCAACTATCACATAAAATGCCATAAATAGTCACATATTGGTGACAAAAAGCCATCACAAATTCACAGTCTTAAGTAAAGTCTTTACATTTCTTATTTTGTCAAAGCAGCCCAAAGATGACAATATACAATGATTTGAAACAACAGTGCTTTTCATCATTGTATTTTTTTATTAGTTATTTTCTCTGACAAAAGTATTTTTTTTAAGTTTTAATTTACAATTATATAAAGCTCACATTTGAACAGCTGAAATCTGAGAGATTAAATCACTGTTACTTGATAAATGACTTCAACAGTTAAAGCATAATTAATTTGTATGTTGAGGCTAATCCAATTACTGATTTGCAGTTTCAGCACTAAAAATATTACGTGCCAGCCTTAAAGTAAGTTTTTCTGAAATTTATAATTTAAAATAAAAGCTCTTCTTTTACTCCAACAATCTAGATTCTGCTTCCCATGCACCAGAGTGTACATTCAGAGCCGAAGGGGTGATGGAGAAGTGTACTGCCCCAGCGGAGAGCGCTGTCCTTTGGATAACTCTCCCAACAGTCCTCCTTGGGCCTTCATGCAAGGAGAAGTCTCCACCATACTTGGGACCGCCGGAGCAGGACCTGCATCAGCTTCTGCTTCTGGAGCCGGGACTGGGCCTGGACCAGGGGCTGCGGCTGGAGCCGGGGCTGGAGCCGCCAGCGNCTGGAGCCGGGACTGGGCCTGGACCAGGGGCTGCGGCTGGAGCCGGGGCTGGAGCCGCCAGCGGAGCTTCATCTGGAAGTGGGGACGTTACTGTCAAAAAAGAAAGAGAGACATGATGGTGGATTCCATGCAAACCAGGACCCAACACACAACAGGCAAGTTCATGAACATGAAAAATGTCTAGCTTTCTTCATGAGAGGAAGCCTTATGGTTTGAGTTTGTTGTGTTGGTATCAGATAGAAGGTAATAGGAATGCAGAATTAATCACATTAATCACAAAAGATATAAGGAAGCAATGGTAAAAATATATAAAATAAGATATTTCCTGGCCCCTTCAGACATGCTGTTCCAAAGCCACACAGCACTGAGTCACCTCAACATCACGTCCATACTAAGACAGCTAAGGTGACTTTTTGTCACATCCAGTGTGATCAATCATTTGGAATGCCAGTATAGCTGATATAACCAAACAGCAAGCGTTAATGAGTCTTGATTACATAGCTATTTTATGCCCACCCTGTTATCTGACGACAGAAACAAAACAATATGTCAGTGAATTAAACTAAATTGTGTGTTCAGCTATATTTGAACACGCAAAAGCGAGCAGAAGATGACAGAATGGAGATTAAACTCTCTGATTCCAAGCAGAGGAACTGGGCCCGCTCCTCATCACAGAATGGCTATGAGGTTAAGATTGTTTTTTTTGTTTTTGTTTTTTTGTTTTTTTTTTCTTTCTTTCTTTTTTGCTAGCCTAAAGAGACAAAAGAAGAAGAGATTTTGATTCCCCCCCCNCCCCCCCCCCCATATAGCTTTGGATGTTGAAATTCAAAACACTAGATGGAATTAATTTTGAAAATTATCCGTCTTACTGTGACTTAGTCTTTAACAGGAGTAGTTAGAAGCTTCTTTTCTGAAGACAAATTTAAGAGCCAACTCCAAAATGTTAAATTGGTGTCGGGTCTTTAACTTTGCACCATTCTTCGTACTTGAGGATTGAGATATCAGACAATTTCCCACCACAAACAATGGGATCATTCAGGTAATTTGCCTCATTTACAGCTCACAGCATTGAAACAGTTACTGTGTGGTTATTAAAACTGTTTGTTTTTTGTCACAGACAGAGTCATGTCACAGAGGAAAGAAGCATCTGCACGCAACACCCCCAAATCCAGAAGATAAGCAAGAGATCAAAGTGACCCACAGTTAAGAAAAACACCATTGCACAGGTCTTAACTTCACGTATTCACACCACCAAACCTTACAGACATTATCAGGCCTGTTAGATGTCTGACTGATGATGAAAAGGCTGCCTTCATTCATTGTCGTTATCATTTTTATTTTGTTTAAACGGTGACTGAGGCAATTTGTAACCCAAATCCTATCAACTGGTTAAGGCCGAGAAAATTCAAGGTAAAATGTTCAGTGTAATTACAACTTTAGATGTTCTGTTTGAATCAGAGTTTTAGGAACTGTTAACAATAGAGCAATCGTCTCTTTTGTGGAGTTTCACTTAAAACAATGCCGGACCCTTTAAGCCACGATAAACAGAGGAATTATAGGTAATTACATTGCTGGCCAGACATAAGGATATTAAGTTAAATCATCCATAGTTGAGACTTCCTCTATTAGCTCGTGACAATTTCTTATGGTTTTTTTTTGTTAAAAAACAAGAAAACCCTAAAACCCTTCAAGCAGATGTTTTTTTTTTTTTTCGTTTTGTTTTAATTCTTTTATTCTAGACTGTTTGAGTCAAAAACTTCTGGCTCTCAGCCGCCAGGAGCCCAAGGATGAAGCTGACCGTTAAGATTTATGCTGCATTGAGTTTTACTATGGAGTCTGTTGGTAATGCTGCACAGAGGGACTGCGGGTGTTTGACAAGGGTTCTGAAACCTTCTTTAAAGATGAACTGACAGTGATCGCCCATGCCAGCAGAAACATGAGAGAAACTCTATGCTGTTTCTGCATTTAAGCTTTTTTTTTTTTTTTNTTTTTTTTTTTTTTTACTGGCCAGTAGTGGGAATAACACATTTGCTGTGTGTTGTAGTTTTTAACGGCAGCTAGCATATCAGCAGTGCTAGCTCTTTAGCTGAGCTAATATTGACTGAACTACACAAAAATTTGCAGTTATCTTCACTGAAATGCTAAAAAAATATTCACGGTTATTGCGTTCCTTTTTAATGTTGAGAAGCGGTTATAGATCAGCACATCCAACAGCACGGTTGGTTGTGGATGTGCTGATGGTGACATTAAGGTGCAGGAGGTCAGATCTCAGAACAGCAGGGTTAGAAGTAAATACTCCCCATAGTAAGAACAGTTGAAAACTTAACTGTAAGTGGAAAAAGGCCAAAACCTGGTGTGTTTGAAATGTTAATGCTCTTAAAAATGACAAACTAGTCCTTAAATTTAAATTCAGACGTGAATCTGTGTTCTGCCACAGACTCAACCCTAACAGGCAAATGTAGAGATCTGGGTAAAATGCCAGTGGTGACATTTCTCTGTGTGTTTATTTCTCCATCATATTTCACCTTTACATAAAATGATTTTGATTTGCATAAGGAGTGTTTGCTGTGTAGAAAGAACCATTTATTCTGTTAAGTGTTGACTGTATTTAAACAAGATTCATCCCAGCCCATACTTTACCCTGAATGTATATGTAAAGACACCTATTGATAGGCATAGGACTATATTTTATACTAGAATGTCAGCTGTTATATACTGTATAAAATTATAATAGTATGTATGTGCAATCCTTAGCTATAGTATATGCAAACATTTGGAGTACATAATTAAAACACTTGTGTATTATTTCTTAACCAGATATATTGTTTGTTTTTTAAAGTGAGAATCCACCCTGAAGTGGAAATGTTTGTTCTATAATCTTGGAACGTTTGCTTAAGATTTATGCATATAAATAAATCTCTTCAAAAATTAGACCCATGAGAGAAACAAAAATTATATGACAATTTCTTGAGGTTCTCCATTAACTCTCACACATTCTCATTGTCACAGTCTTCAAAACTAAATTTTGTCATTTTAAACTTTACTCACTGCAATGAAAAAGGTCATTGTGACAAACAACTGCAAAAGTCCACGTAAATCTGCATTTCATTCATAGTCAGTGGAACAAATCTGGATCTGGACCACAGCCCTGCTTGTCTGGATTCTCACTTTCAGAGTTTTTCTTTTATTCATTTTTATATATATATACATTTTTTTTTTTTTTTTTTNTTTTTTTTTTTTTTTTTTTAAACCAAGCAAATGAAAACAAGCAGGGATTTCATTATCCACAATTGAACAATTCAAGATTATCATAATCACGTCACAATGAATTTAGATTTTCTCTTTAGGTGTAGTAAGTAGCACTCAGTCAGTACACAAGCACAGACAAACCAAAGGTAACTTTATGCCCAAACTGTTTATGGATGTAAATATTTTCTGGAAAAAAAAAAAATCTAGATTGCTATATTTCTCGGCTAGGTCTTAACCAGGTTTCTACATCCAGCCTTATCAGTTTAAAGTTCAGCTGTATTTGCAGGATTTTACATACAAAATGTTTAGTATTTAGTAAACACTTCTATAGGCCTTATGTATTCAGAGAATAGTCCACAGGTCAGGTCTGTTGTAGAGAAATGTCTTTGAAGAAATGGAATTTAAGTTTAATATGCACTGATATGTCATGCAATCCCTTGTTAAGTGCCTTTTAAAAATGTTTACTGTCTGTGTCCTAGATCCTCAGGGGAAGTAGGAGTGCAGTGGCTTTTTTATCGTCTAGTTAATGATTAACATAAATGTGTTTCTATATAATCACCATCAGGCGGTTTTTGCTTTTATTCTAAAGTCTTTGTCGTGCAGACTGGCCAGTCGTTTGATATCGTCTCTCCTTATATCTCTCTGTGTCGCTTCTATTTCTTCTCAGTTATGTGTCATTTTTATTTCAGCTTAATGTATAAAATATAAATCAGAAATAAAAAAGGGATGGAAACTTGTATGTGTTTTTTGAGTATATAGTAATAATAGCAACAATGGCAACAAACATAATGATAACACTAATAATATGAATACAAAGCATATACGTGCGCACTGTGCTTGTACGCCTGTAAGATATAGTACTTGAATTTGATATTTAAAGAGAAATGCAGGTGGTTTAAGTTTTCACTTTACACATTTTGATGGTGGGAGAAGTGCTGCTCTTCAATGCTGTGCAACTGGAATCCTTATTTTTCAGCACACAAGCATTTGCAGGATTTTTCCTGTCTCATTGTCGGTGAAATCAAATTTCACCCTGTTTCTTTGTGTGATTGTACTTTTTGTTGGGGCATTTTATCATCTTATTAACAGAGTCCTTGTCGTAGCTGTTGTTCATCTTCTTGTTCTTCTCTTTCTTTTTAAATACTGAGATGAAGATTTTTTTTTATCCTTGCTCTCCAGCCTTGCTCTCCAGAGCTGCAGCTGGTTTGTGTCAGGTGCTGATGGAGGTCCCCCGTCTATCAGCAGGATATGCCCTTGTGCTGCTGGATCTTGCTGGGACTGCTTCAGCACCTTGTCTCCTCTTAGCTACTCAAGCTGATCAATGCTGTGAGTCCAGCAGCTCCCCAATGAGCAGTTCATCAGAACTTTGGAGCATCTGCACATGCTGCCACTCCTAAAGCTCCCGTGCATATTCTGCCTCCAGATCTGAAACTCTGCTCTGAGAAGATGTCTTTGACTGCGTTCTCCTTCAGATCCATCTTGATATAATTTTGACTCACCTTGTTGGTGTCTCTACAACTTCTGGAAGTTTGAGGAAGTGTGGTAGGTAAGGTAATTTTGTCAGCCAATCAGAAACTAGAATTTTAATTGTGTCACTTTAACTGTGTCATTTTATTACGTCATGAGGGAACACATGCTGTTACTGTTGCAACAGAAAATACTAGGTTCTGATTGGCTGGTAGCAACAAAACTACTTACTGGTTATAGCTCAACACTAAATGGAGCTACCCATGAGTTACAAACTTTAAAGTGATACCAGTGATTTTGCATGGTTAAGCCCAATAAATACTACCCACATACATATTGCATTACTGACAACAATTTTTCAAACCATAAAACATATTTTTTTCCCCTGTTATTTTGCAAAATCCCCAGTTCTTTAAAAATTAAATGTTCAGGTGATACAACCACCTTCAAATTCAATGTTTCACCTACTAAGACCTATATCTGAATGTAGACGGGATGGTTGTTTTTAATTTCTCTGTAAAAGCTCCTGGGACCAAATTCTTTGATGGAGACATGTTTTCTTCCATGCATTTCCTTGCTGGACTGGACAAAAAGTTATTTGGCCAAAAAAATTAATAAAAGTTGCATTTGCTTTGATGCTTTACCTTTCTAGCACATTTCAAGTCTCTACAATTTGACTTTTTTTGCGTGTTGGAATGAACTAAAACCAATGGCAGTCTGGAAGGTAGGAAAAACAATGCTAATATTTACCATTCCACGAGCATGTTTTGGAAAATGGTTGTCAGTAACGTAATGTATATACAGTTTGTATATATTGACCTGCAACATGCAAAACAACTGGTATGTTCCTTTAAAGATAGATGATGTTAGAGACACCATTTCTCCTCTTGCCTGTGGGAAGTGCTCATTGTATTGCCACAATAATACACTCAAAAGTTCCCTGATAACTGATTTCACTTGAGCTGCAACACCCAGTATGGATTATCTTGGTAAAAATTGCCCCATGAAGCAGCGCAGCAATGCAGCTGCTTATTTTTATTGTAAAGAAAAAGAGGACGAGGAGGAGCGGCTGCTTTTAATTATTCCTCCACAGCTGATATGTCGTTTCCTCCATTAGTGTCAGCCCATTAAGGCCATTGTTAAACCAATTATAGAGGTGTTAATGGATGATGGAAGGGCCATTGGTATGAAGAACAGCCTGGAGACAGAGAAAATGAGAGAATATGCCAATGCATTCTAGTCAAATCCTTTAACACTCACTTTTCTAATTTTACTTTTCACTGAATTTGCATTTCATTTGACAATATTAACATTTCTGCCATACCTGCCAATAGTCCAAAGGAATATCTACATTTTTACAAGCTAAACTCTGTTATCCTGTTCAGCAAAGCATTTTCATGCAGTGAGCTTTTTAAGTGGACACCAGAGTGCTAATGAAAGGACCGCACTGTTGGTTTTGTATGTTTGAGCCCATGCAAACTACATACACCTTACATTACTGATAACCATTTTCCAAAACAAACTACTGGAGCGGTAAATATTCAATTTGTTTTTCCTACCTTCCAGACTGCCATTGGTTTCCATTATGCTATAAAAATCAACTTGTAGAGACTTGAAATGTGCTTAAGATAAGTAGCCAATCACAGCAAACACCTCTTCTTCTTTTCCTTTCGGCTTTCCTTTCAGGGGTCACCACAGCAAATCATCTGCCTCCATCTAACCCTATCCTCTGCCTCCTCTTCTCTCA
>VXCM01004239.1:2630-20486 GCA_014773175.1 Lucifuga dentata
GTAACTATTAGCAGGAGAAACATGGATTTTTAAGGTGGGTGTATCACTTGAATATTTGATTTTGAAAGATTAAGAGATTTAGCAAAATATCAGGAAAGCTGAAATACGGTTTTATCCTTTGGGAAATGATTGTCAGTAACATAACATGTATGAAAATTGAATATATTAGGCTTAAACATGCAAAATGATGGTATGGTCCTTTAATGCATTGACGCTATAGTTACAAGGGCAATTTAGGGGAGTCTGTATTTGTTTTTGTCATTTTCTATAGGAAACTCATGATCAGAATTGATTCTTAGATATTTTGATTTGGTTTTGGATCTTAGTGAATCTCAGGCCATTAAAAATTTTAACCCTTTTTTTAAAATATATTTTCAACTTTAGTTAAAACATGGCATTCAAGACCAGTTTTCCACTAGAGAGCTAAAATACTTTATTATCAATTTTGGGTTTTGGTGGAGGGTTTTTTAGTTCTGGTATTAAAAATGCTGTTTTAGAGAGCCACTTTCATGGAGCACCTGGAGGGACAGGTGTTGGAGACCTGTGTGTATGTGTGTGTGCATGTGTGTGTGTGTGTGTGTGTGTGCTCTTACTCAATATAGACAGGGCAGGGAAGTGGCTGCACTCTCACGTTCAGGAATTGCACAGATTCTGAATCAACGTCCCAATTGATCATGTCATGGCAGGAAAGGCATTCCACTCTCTGCACTTTCAAGTCTAAGTCAGAACATCAACATCCAAATTTACATATCTGCATTCTCCAACATTAAAAGAATGTTTAATTCACAGTAAAACTCACCTACAAACTCTTCAGCTATAACATCTGGAAGTATCTTATATGAATCTACACGTTTCTCAGATACTTTTGAAAGTTTCACAATGTGTGGTTGGATCACTATCATGTGTTGGACTTCGCGTAACGATGGTGGTCTTTGATCCATCGTGTCATCATCATCATGTAACCAATGCTCAAGATGTGTGGGTATCTCTGTGGCTGGGAACGCTGGATCAGGATCTGCAGTTGTGGGTGATCTTTGAGTCGTCGTGTCATCATACGACCCATAACCCATGACATCATATGACTCATACTCCATGGGTATCTCTGTGGCTAACGCTGGATCAGGATCTGTGGTTGAGGGTTTCTCTGTGGCTGGGAAGGCTGGATCAGAAGACTGTACCGGAGGCTCTGGAAGGCTGCCTGCTTCAGATGAGCGGCTGCTGTTGGTTGAGTAATATATTCTTATCACAAACTGACTTCCAGGAAAAGATTTTTATAATTTTCCATTTAGAGCGTACACATTTTATCAGTCAGGAAATGTCTTACATCAGATAAAATAAACAGAAACATTTCCATGTTAGTAGTTATAGTTACTACATTTATATCCTTCAAGGTTTTCTCATTTGAAGTGAAATAAATGCTATAAAAGTGAGTTGAACAGTCATAATAAAGGATGTTGCCTTCATTAAACATCATTATTCATATGTAAAAATACAAAAATCAGATCCAACAGTGTGGCCTTTTAAGAAAATAACTACAGCGAATATAAGATTTTATAGGCTGAATATTACATTTTACTTTACTATCCGAAGTAATGACAGAATATTGTATATCAGGTAGTACTGACTTACCGAAGAGCAATTAAGAGGTTGATGTACATTATGAAGACAGATTCATCTATACACACTTCGCTGCCATCTGCCAGCATGCAGCTGAAAAACAAGTCACTTTCATAATAAATTCTAAAGTTTAATCAATACATCAGGCCAATATTCATCTTTTACTGTAACTGGAAGAAGAAGCCTCAATAAGTAATCGTCACTTTGAATTAGGGCTGTGTCATGTCATCGTTTCATGATAATATATAATATACATAATAATAATAAATAAATTTTTATATAAGATGTTGCTATATTGCAGTATAGAAAATATTACATTAATAAAAATAAATAAAACAAGCCTGAAGGACCTCAATGTTTTTAATTGCCTCAAAGAGGCTATAGCGTCTTGCAGCTATGTAGTGTAGAAAAGTGGCAACTTTTCGTCGGCAGTGACTTGTTGTGAACAGTTAGCTTAGCCACTAACAATGTTAGCTTGGCCGCTATGCTAACTTCAGTTGAGTCCTTGGCTTGTGGTGGACTTGGACTTCAAAGTCACATTTAAATGCAGTGTCATAGAGGCTATGTAGTATCTTGCAGCTACGTAGCATAGAAAAATGGTGACATTTGTAAGCAATGACTTGTGAAGTTTGAACAGTACTAGCTTAGCTGCCAACAGTCGGCTTTTGCCTCCTCCAGCACATCTTGTGATTTTTTTTTGTTTTCTTTTGTTAATCTGCTTTGTTGTTTTAATTGTGCTAAATAAATAAATGAAACAGTGTTAGCTTAGCTGCTACATGAACGTCAGTTGAGTCCTTGGCTTGTGGTGGATTTGGACTTGGAGTTTAAATGCAGCGTCATAGAGGCTATGTAGCATTGTAACCTGCCAAAGATTAGCTCTTATGACATCATCAGTCATTTTATTTTCTGAATACGCGACTGAAGGCTAACAGCTCAACTCAATTTGAGTTACTGTTTACAACCTAAAATATTACAGGATTTAGTCATTTATACTTTTATTGAAGGGAAACGCTCAGCTATTTCTACTTTTATATTTATTCATTTTTATTCACGTTATTTTGTTGTTTACTTTTGCAATCACCAATACAAGATAGTTCAGTGTTAGATTTTTATTGTATCATCTTGAATATCGTTATTTTAAGGCTATATCGCCCACCCCTACTTTTTAACATGCACATGGAGTTTTAATTATTATTTGCTTGATTGCTGAACTGCATGGCGGTTGATCTCATATTCAATACACACACACACACACACACAAAGAGCACTTACACGACTTCCGTTGCATTGCACTGTTCACTAGGAAAACTTTTCCTTATGCCTACGACTTGGGAGACGTCAGCTGGAAGATTCTTTTCCTTCTGGCATCGACAGCCGCTGATGACTTCATGAAGTTAAAACAGGCTATTAGCAGTGTAGAGTTTTACTTCAAAATCAACTTTTTATGTATATTTGACTAGAATTGAGATTTCATCCCATCTCCCTTTTCCCTTTACTTAGTTCTATTGGAAGCACAGAGAGCTCCACAGATTTCATCGCCTACAATGTCGAATTTTTGGGGGGAAATCTACATCAGCCTGGCAAGATACTTTATAATCGGACTCTAGGTGCCTCGCCTTCCACCGTGTCCGAGCGTCTGACATCACGTATATGCCTTCAAGTCTTACCTGCACCTGCATCTCAAGTCAACAATCAAGAAATTCAGAGAAGAAAAGAATCTCACCTTGACCTGCAACAGAAGGTTTTTCTGATAACACACTGTCAGCAGTCACAATCTCCAACGGGGCTGCTTCAGTTGCCTGTTTAGGTGGTTGTGTTGTCTTCATGTTTGGTTGGGGTGCTTGCTTGGGTGGTTGTGTTGTCTTCATGTTTGGTTGGCTTGTCTGTTTGGGTGGTTGTGTTGTCTTTGTGTTTGGTTGCAGTGCTTGTTTAGGTGGTTGTGTTGTCTTCGTGTTTGGTTGCGGTGCTTGTTTGGGTGGTTGTGTTGTCTTCGTGTTTGGTTGCGGTGCTTGTTTGGGTGGTTGTATTGTCTTCATGTTTGGTTGGCTTGTCTGTTTGGGTGGTTGTGTTGTCTTCATGTTTGGTTGCGGTGCTTGTTTAGGTGGTTGTGTTGTCTTCGTGTTTGGTTGCGGTGCTTGTTTGGGTGGTTGTGTTGTCTTCATGTTTGGTTGCGGTGCTTGTTTAGGTGGTTGTGTTGTCTTCGTGTTTGGTCGCAGTGCTTGTTTGGGTGGTTGTGTTGTCTTCATGTTTGGTTGCGGTGCTTGTTTAGGTGGTTGTGTTGTCTTCGTGTTTGGTTGCGGTGCTTGTTTGGGTGGTTGTGTTGTCTTCATGTTTGGTTGCGGTGCTTGTTTAGGTGGTTGTGTTGTCTTCATGTTTGGTTGGCTTGTCTGTTTGGGTGGTTGTGTTGTCTTCATGTTTGGTTGTGGTGCTTGTTTAGGTGGTTGTGTTGTCTTCGTGTTTGGTTGCGGTGCTTGTTTAGGTGGTTGTGTTGTCTTCGTATTTGGTTGGCTTGTCTGTTTAGGTGGTTGTGTTGTCTTCATGTTTGGTTGTGGTGCTTGTTTAGGTGGTTGTATTGTCTTCGTGTTTGGTTGCAGTGCTTGTTTGGGTGGTTGTGTTGTCTCCATGTTTGGTTGGATTGCCTGTTTACGTAGTTGCACTGTCTCCTTGTTTGGTTGGCTTGTCTGTTTGGGTGGTTGTGTTGGTTGTTTAGCTATCTGAGCTGCCTTTGTGATTGGTTCAGAGGTGGTCCAGCGAAAATCATCAGGAATTTGCAGGCAAAACTCTTGAAAATGCACAGGACTGACAGATTCAGGTGTTGTGTTTGTGTCCCACTCTGAGTCTGGACTCTCAGCTGTTTAAATACAAACATACACACCAAAAAATAAATAAAAAAGTGACTGGAATAACAAAGATCCAGCAAACACAATGAACTGTAAGTCTGCTTTCCTTTACCTTCTCCTGCTTGTGACCTTGTTTTAAAGTCCCTAAATTCTGATCACTCCACCAATTAGTTCATAATTTATTGCATACTTTTGCATATTTCCAACAAGAGCATGGATAAAGTCCAATTGGATTATATAAAATATGTAGTATTTCAAACCTATTTGTCACCCTTTATCAAAAATGATCATGGAATTATCAATCATAGAAATGTCTTGCAACCCTGTCAGCTTGTCCAGAGTCCTCATGTAGGGTCCCAAACCCCAGGTTGAGAAACTCAGACACTGACTTCACTGTGAAATTAGGAAAAAACTTGTTCCTCCCTTCTAAAATTACAAACGATTCATGCCAAGTTTCAACAGTTTAACTGAACTATGATATCGGCATAATACCGTAGTACATATATATCATTTCATTATTATATACTTGTGTCACATGAAGAATTATTGTAGAATTACTAGTGTTATTTTCTATGTAGATAATAATGTAATATATGTAGTAAAAGTAAGTAAATAAAATTAAACACTGAACTCACTCAGCGCTTCAGTCGGTCGGAGCAGAAAAGTCATGAGAAGCAGTTTGTGGATGAAGAAGAAGTCCATCATGGATCTGGATCATACGAACGTCGTATGATCAAAACGCTTTCATCAGACTGAATGTGTTTGTTCTGATAACATGCAGAACTTCACTTTATGGAGCCTCGTTTAGCTTATCTGATTGCGAAGCAGGAAGGATGTTCTGAATTTGAAACTTTAGCTTTATGTTGTGCTTTCATACACAGATTGTATATTTATCTGATAAAACCGCCTTATTTTCAGTGTTATTAACCTGTAAACAAAATACATTCATTATATCAGACAAAATCCAATCCTGGTATTATTTCTTTAATAGTTTGGTAATAGTTTTTTTGGGGTTTTTTTTTGGGGGGGGGATTTTCTTTTCTTTTTCTAATTACTATTTGACAGCTAAAAAAAATGAACTGGGAGTAAAGAAATTCTAACAAAAATGGAAAAATGAATTACTGATTCTTGAGAGTTCTTGGTTCTAGAAATTTTAGTGAAGTAAAAAGAAAGTCCAGAAATCTAGAAAAAAAAAATCTACCAAAAAAATTAATTTGAAAGGATCATTATCATGCCAAGAAATTGTAACTATTCAGAGCTTCATTCTATTATTTTATTTAGAACAGTATGGAAACCAAGCGACAATAAAAAAAAAAACAAAACAAAAAAAAAACAAAAAAAAACTGAATAACGAAATTATTTTCAGCCGTATAAGGTAGAATGAGCTACTGCGAACATACAGTACAACACCAAATAATTACAAAATATACACAGAAGGCCCAAGTGATTGAAGGTATAAAAACCAATGAGGGGAATTCATAAAACACAGTGCCAGATTTAACGCATCAGTAAGGAAAAATAGCACAACCATATACATGTTTTTGATACTCTGAAGTCATTTGTGATAATTCTGATACCACATCGATATTTCACCAGATCTTTTATCTTTATTTCAAAGTAGCAGCATCCTCCAACCAGATAGGGATTATTTGTCTGGACCTCCTCTCTTAAAATATGGAGCTCTAAAGCAAAGAACTCAGGTTTGCTTTGCTGATTTAACTTCTCCATTTTGTTTTAATATCAAAGGAAGAAGAAATTTAAATATATCACAGCTCATTTTAAACCCTCTAGAGTCTAAAGTCACTTTTGACACATTATTTACTGATTTTTTGAAGACGTTCTTCTATTCTATTCTATTCTATTCTATTCTTTTTTTTCTAGAATGAAGAACTTTCTTGAAAAATTTGAGACTCCAGAGGGTTAATTGTCTTTTACCTGGCTAACGGGACATGAAGTTGTTATGGAACTGATTTAGCATCATGCTGTGTTAGGTAGCATGTCCTTAGCATTGGTAATACAGCATAATACATCAATAAATACAGATGTTGCTTATGTGTGGCACATCTGGATGTCTGTTAAACACCCAATACCAAACTGTCTTGGCCGTCGTCGTGGCTGGTTGCATTTCTTTTTGAAAGATTTGAGCACCGGCTGAAGCCATGAAGCATTACGGTCAATACAATAGAGGCTTTCACTGGTGAAAACTCTGTAGAGAGAAAATAAACCAGAAATCCTGTTAGTAACACGACAAAACCACCGTAATCATTATTAAACAGGCTGGAAGTTGACAGGTAGATATGATATTTGCAACAAAACAGATGCATTCATCCGCTCAGATTTAAAGAATGAAGGAATCAGTACTTTAAATCTGTATTCCTAATCATAATTTCAGCTTTTACTTACAAAAAGGCACGAAGAGGACACTGAGGGTGATACATGAAAATCCATTTAATGCTTGTCACAGGAACTCGACGTGTTGTGGAACGCTTGCAACACACCCACAGGAATTCTGCCAATTATTCCACACCAAGTGTTTTTTATATGGATCATTACATTCAGTACAATTGCATTCAGATCATTGTCACTCTGCAAAAAATAAGTTTGGTTTGTTTGATGGATTATTTCTGAAGCACATTTCAAGTCTCTACAAGTGGGTTTTTTACAGCATGCTGTTAAAAAAAGAAAAAAGAAAAAAAAAGGGAAAAAGTTGATTTTAATAGCGTACTGGAATGAACTGAAATCAATGGCAGTCTGGAGGGTAGGAAAAACAATTCTAATATTTACCACTCCTGCAGCATGTTTTGGAAACTGGTTGAAAGTAACGTAACGTGTATACAGGTTGCATTCACCGGGATCAAACTTGCAAAATCACCAGTATGCTCCTTTAAACTGTAGCTACATATGACAAAGAAACGTGTGGTTCTAACTTTCAGATGCAGAAAGTAAAAAACACAAAACTCACGAGGTCTTGCATCACTCGCTTCCTGACCGTCCTTCTGGTGGACATCAGCTTCTGAATCTCTGACGGCAGAAACGCGCTCCGAAGGCACAGGAAGTCTCAGAACAGGAGGAAGATCGGCTGACGCTACCTCATCTTGGTCTCTAACAGTCAGCACCAATATATATGCGTCATAATCTGTGTTATAAGGTTGTGTATTTGTGTGTATATGGGCCAGTTTGTACTTACGAAACAAGTGGAGCGATGGCAGAAAAGTAAAGTTCCAGGTCGATGCAAACCTCATGCTGGACCAGAGAAAGAAACAGACAAAAGGTGGAATAAAACATTACTGTGGTATTATTAAAGGAGCATTTCAGTGATTTTATGTTTGACATGCCAAAAATCACCGGTATGCTCCTTTAACTTACATAATCTTTGGTTCACATCCCGGTGCAGGAGGTCTCAGGTCAATCTCTGACAGCTGTAACGAGAGCAGATCCCTCAGCCGAGCATTTGTCTTGTTGCACTGGCAGCGGTGCAGCGTGATGTTCGTCTGTCCACTTCCTGTAGAAAACACACACGAACAACTTGATGCTTTCCAGGAATTAAAACTGCATAAATCCATGAAATTAAAGGAATGTTGGGCCGTGATGGAGGTATGAGGTTCCTATTTATTCTCTATAGCTACATATCCTGTGCAGGGTCTCAGGGTGCGTGGCTGATACACACACATAATTGTTTTTGCTACCTGATGGGGACGCCTGACTTTTAGTTGGCCGATGGGGACGCCATTTTTTTTTTTTTTTTTTTTAATGAAATAACAACATAATTTCAACTCACAAAAATTTCTTGAGTTTTCCCGCACAGTCCCAAAGATATGTCAAATATCGAAATTGGCAAAATGTAATCATCTAATTTTTTTCCCAGTTTTTCTATTCCCGTGGGGACGCTCCCATTATGTCATACCATGATCCACCAGCAGGCGTCACTGTCATTTATTAGCATTTACACTCATGCAATCTAATTATAAATCCAGAAATCTTTTTCCATGGCCCCAGGAAGTGGGGTGCTGCAGCACCCCCTGTTGGTGAGTTGTGGTACTGCAGCCATATTTTAGAGAGGAGGGCATTGCACCACCCGCTGTATTAAAATACATTCCTGGGGCCCTGTCTCTGTCCATCTGTCTGTCTGTGGCACCAACATCTCTAGAATCCGGCTCTGTATGAAGTTGAAATTCGGCAGGTTTATTGCTCAGGACCCAAGTGCAGTGTCATGTGCAAAGTTATTTGGATGAGCAGTTCTCAAATTGAGTTGTGCCATAAAAAGTAGTCCACGTGGCAGGATACGCTCCGCTCCACAGGCACTTATGGCAGGCTATAGCGCACACCATAAAGTCCAGCCTGGTCTGAACAGCCACCTTTTCCACGCATTGCACTATTATACATAATTCACCACAAGGGTCATCTGAGACATTTAGTTTTGTTTAATACAATAGAAAAATCATATGAGTAATTTGATGCTGCAATTAATTAAAACTGTATAAATTCATTAAACAAAAATGAATTTATGCTCTGCTCCTTAAGGTAGGCTGCAGCATACATCACAAAGTCTGGCCTGGTCTGAACAGGCACGTTTGCAATGAGCACTGCACTAATACATCTAATTTATAAAAAAATATAATGACAAGCAAACACAAATCCAGCACATCGCAGCACATCCACAGGTGTTTACCTTCAGCCGTTGCATTGCTGTGGGTTTTACTGATGTTTCCTGGTGTTTCCTGATCTGATGTCCAGTTTATAACAGATGGAATACAAAACTCTCCAAAGAGCATCTCCTCATCTGAGCTGTTACAGCTTCTTCTCTTCACGGAAACTACAAAACAAAAACAACAAAAAAACCTTCTTACTATGACAAATACTAGCTAATACACATATTTTTTTAACTATTATATGATGTGATTAAAGGAGTAGTTACACTTTTCTTACCTGAGAAAGGATCCTGTGTTAAAAAGAAGAGAATCCAAACAGTGTTGAGGAGCAGCAAAGTGACCTGCAAGGTGCATCGCATGTTGACATGTTCTGATGAAATGCGTCTATTTGCATTTGAACAGCAGCTGAAAAAAGTTGCTGCAGGATGTAGCAGTACGTAACGTTGATTAGATTTATGATTTAAGCTGATTTCACAATCCTGTGAATTGCTTAATTTGTTTAAATGTGTGTTACCTAATTCTGGAAATGTGTTTTTTTTTTTTTTTAAAGGAGCATAGCAGTGGTTTAGCACGTTAGTTACAGATATCTATTTCCCATACGACTGGAGCAGTAAATATTAGAATTTTTGTCGATTGTTGTGAATTGTTAGCAAAACGGAGTGTTCAGGGTTTATTTTACCAGATGCTTTAGCAACTTTGACAATGTTCACTATTTAATACTATAAAAATGAAGCTAAATAACAAAAATAACAGAATATGCCTCCTTTAAAGAGCTCCGTGTAATGTTAAAGTTGGTTTATTCTTAAGGGACCATACCACCCATTTTGCATGTTTGAGCCTAATACTGTATATTAAATGTTCATACATGTTACGTTACTGACAATCATTTCCCAGAGGATAAAACCGTATTTCAGCTTTCCTGATATTTTGCAAAATCTCTTAATCTTTCAAAATGCTGGGGTTAGGGTCAGGGTCAGGGTTAGGGTTAGGGTCAGGGCTAACTCTATTCTATGTATCTGGTGGAATTTTGGGGACTTGTATAAAATGATGTACAAAAAATGAAAAATGAAAATTATATTGATGAATTATTGAATGGAATGGTGCAGCTATAAAATGCATCAGGAATAAGTAAACACAGAATATGCATAACCTACTGTATTTATAAAAATAACGAGTCATAAGGGGAAATTTAAAGGGAAAATCAAGAGTTTAAGAGCTCTGAAGAATTTGAAACAAAAATAACATGAGTAACAGCAAAATTTCCAACTTGTTTATTGATAAAAGTTTTAAAGGTTTTATAGTTTGGAGGGGAAAAAAGATTAGTTTGCACATTCATACTTAAATTAAAATGGCAAACATGCTAAAGATAAAGCAGATAAAGCTGCCAAAGCCACAGAGGCTTCCAAAAAGGAAAATTCTGCACTTTTTTTCCATCTGGCTGCTGCTTTAAAATTGAGCTTCAGCCAAAGTTTTTGTGATGTTCTGAACCCAGGAGAGGCGAGGATCCACGCAGATACGCTTCTGATGCCTTACAGTCAACAAACTGAAAGAAAAAACACACAATCAGTAAATGTTATTAACTATGATTAAAAATGAGAATACAGTGGAATTAGGTAGGTAGGTAGGTAGGTAGGTAGGTGGGTAAGTGGGTAGGTAGGTAGGTAGGTGGGTGGTTTGGTAAGACCAGAAAAAATGAGAAACTAAATACTACAAAATATATATGTATTATTATTTTATATGTAATATATACATATAAAATAATACATAAACTATATATTTGTGCCCAAAAACGTGTAAAATTACTGCTGTATGGATTTAATGTAAAGAAAAAAAGTGCATAAATTAAATGCATAAAAGTACATAATTCAATACACGTATGCATAAAGGTAGAAAACAAATAGAGATTAATAAAAATAATTCAATTATGGCCCATATGCAGAGTGTCTAACATGCAATAAATTAGTGAAACGTATTAGGCCAAAGTAAAAAAATATACTAAAAAATCTTATCAAAGTAAAAATACATGTAATGTATCAAATGTAAATGCTGAAGAGTTCTGCACAAATGTATAAAGTTGTCAAGTCATATTTTTATTGTGCATTCCAGACAAAATCAATCAAACGCTGTTACGTGTTTAATTTAATTTATTTATTTTGACTGATTACTGGGAATGCACATTAAAAAATAAATACAATTAAAAAAAATAAATAAGGACTTATCTGCCTCTTCATATAGTCTGTACCGGATGTGCTAAAAGTTTACTGTCACTGTAGATATGTAATATTTTTACATCATAATTCCATTATTTGAATGTAAAATTCTTTGGTTATAAGAAATGTCAGTTTGCAGCACTTACATGACTCCACTTCTTGAGCAGCGGTAATCAGTCAGACGATACGAGCGGATGAGGCTCTTCTTCACTTTTCTTGGGTAGAAAGTGAAGCAGCAGTCATCAGGCCCGATTCCATCTGAGTCACAGAAACATCAGCAGGTTTATCACTTTTAATGTGCAGGCCTAAACAGTAATAATCTCCATAAAATCTGCTGATATTTTAACTATTTTGTCTTTAAAGCAGATGGAATTAAAGACAAAAAAAAAAAAAAAAAAAAAAAACAGTAAAATATCAGATTTTTAAAATTTCATCCTTAACATTGACCTGCTCAGGTTTTCTACTTCCTCAGGTAAAACAAGTCAAAACCATCGTGAAAATGAGTAAAAAAAAAAAAGGCGTTCTCACTGCTGCAGATCACTGAGGTGAACAGCGCAGCTCCCAGTATGAAGAGCAGGACGTGAGCGGCCTGCATGACGGAGTATTCCTCTGGAGACGAAGATGATGCTGATGATGATGACGATGGAGAAAAAGCTCCTTAGCCGCAACAAAGGGCTTATAACAAATGATAGAACTATCATACTCTTATCAAGATGAATTTTTTTTCAGCAGGTGTCAGAGGAGGGGGTTTGCAAGTTGTGGTTTCACGGGGATTGAAGTTGCTAAAAGTTTCCACTCGCCTTCTGCAGGTTGAGATAAAAACCGTGGCGGCGGGTTGCTGCAGAGGAAATGCAGCTGCGGTTTCACTGCGGTGAAACTTTTTGCATGATAAGAAGAAATACACAAAACAAAGACATTAAAAAAAAATCTGAAGTCATTATAACATAATAATAAAAATATAATTCTTCTCATTACTGGATCTATTTGTTTTAATTTTTAAGAAACTTGTTTTAATTAAAGGACCATAGTGGTGATTTTGCATGTTGAAACCCAATAAATACTATCTGCCTACACGTTATGTTACTGACAACCATTTTTGAAAACATAAAAATGTATTTTAGTTTTCCTGTTATTTTGACAAATTCCCCAATCTTTAAAAATTAAATGTACAAAAAAAAAACAAAACAAAACAAAAAAAAAACTTGGAACCCCTTTCTTGATCCTATTGGTATTGGAAAATGATTTATTATACTCTACATGTAAATGCGCTTAATGTCTGTTTATGCTGAGTTAATATGATGTAACTTTTTAAATCTTATTTTTGTTTTGTTTGTGTGTATATTTCAGATTTTTGTGACTTATTTGAAAACTCGTAAAAATTAAAAAGAAAAAATATTAAATGTTCGTGGTCCCTCAAGAGGAAGGTCAGATATTAATATGTATAAATGTTATTTGCTCAAATTTCCGTAATCTTAATTTAGATGGGAATGCAAGCAAGGAACTTGAAGGAATTCCAGAAAGTAGTTCCTGATTTAGTTTGGAACTTTTGTTGCAGAAGCGGATATTGATGCTTTTCTCGTCTTTTTTCTTTTCCTGACACATCAAAGAGACGCTGCTCTGGTTAAATATGTACAGCGCTTTATTTAATAAAAACACAGTTTATACAGATTTCAAGTGAGATTGTTGCGCGGCGATTTCTGCAGTCTCTGTCTCAGTCCTCTACAGCAGACGGGAGAAAAAAATGAGAAGACGCAAAACAAAAAGAACCCAGAAAACAAAACATCCAGAAAATCAATTTTTACACCTTTCATTTTCATATTTCGTTATGGACTGCAGATTATCAGGTGTTTTGTGGTGAAAGGGATGAAGCAGATAGTGTTGGTACGGCTGGTCGAGTCAAATCATACACAGGCCGGCCTTTGTAACGAGCACAGTAACTGACACTGCCAATTAGGAAATACACACACACACACACACACACACACACACACACACACACTTTAACAGGGAAAATCTTAAAAAAGAAAAAAGAATGTGAAATCTAAACCACAACTAAACTTGCGGGTGACGACTCTGATGAGAGGCACAACTCAAAGGGTTACGTGCAAAAAGCTTTATTGCAGTAACGCAGTGTTTCACCACTGTGGTGGGTGGTGGTGGTGGTGGTGGTGGTGGTNGGACACTAGTGACCGGTTTACTACGATGCTGAGATGAAGGAGAAACTAAAACACACACGGTGCAATTTAACTGTTAGAAGCTTCTACAAGTAACAGATTACACCTATTTTTAATTAAGAATAATGAAGCCTGAATGGAACGCAAAAAAATTAAAGGACCATACCGCTGCTTTTGCATGTTTGAGCCCAATATGTACAACCTGCATACACGTTATGTTACCAACAACCATTTTCCAAAACTTACTACTGGGGCGCTAAAAATTTTAAATAAAATAGTCCCAGGAGAAGTTTTGTTACTGAGAAATTTAAAAAAAACAACTGTCCTCTCTACATTCAGATATACATATTAGAACCTGAACATCTGATTTTGAAAGATTACAGAATTTGACAAAAATGACAGGAAAACTAAAATGTGGCGTTTTGGAAAATATGTGTATACAGGTAGAATTTTTGGGGGCTTAAACATGCAAAATTATCATCACAATCCATCCAATTATGCTGTTTCCATGACGTTTATCTGAATATTAGCGTCGTTTTGCCGCTGCAACCTGCGAAAACTTTCAATCATCAGCAGTCAGCCAATGAAAACTCTAGATTTCTCAACCAAAGTAACTTCCAGAAACACGTCAATGTACTCTTAGATTACAAGTTGGATGAGGAGGGGCTTCATTTAACGAGGACAAATCCCATTTTTCTTTAATTTTGCTTTTGATAAATAAAGGCAGATTTTTGCATCTTAAAGACGTCACACTCACATCAACCATAAAAACAAGATGAACGATACCACCTAAAACAAAGGAAGTCTGGGGAAAGTCGACGTCTGATAAAAAACATTATTTACTCCAGTTTTCTCCGACATAAATACGCTGTAATGCTCACTCCGTTTTGCAGGCAGCTTACGACCTCTTTTAAGAGGGTTCACACTTTTCAATGTAACATCGTAACGCTAACAAAGACGCAACCAAACATACTTTAGGTGGTTACAACCTGTCGTATAAAGGTCATGTGCGTTTTTGCTGAAACTTCATCTGAACTCCTGAGCCTCTCGAGCTTCTTGAGTTTAATTTATCCCTTAAATAAACCCGAAGCTTATTCTTAGGGAAAGTTTACTTCATGGAATGAATTAGGAAACACACAAATCAAAACCGACAGCAAAATGTGCAAATAAAACAAAAACCCACACAGAAAAAAGACGGAAATACACACAAGTTCCACCTGTCATTTCAACACTGGCGTTCAAAGATCTGACCTTATATCCTCCCAATGAATCTCTGCACACTTTAGCCGTTAAAATGGTCGAGGGTAACGTTAGCATTTTGACAGTGAGACTAGCTAGGGAGACGTGGAGGAGTGATTCTGTGGGTTCCAGAGGTGTGTGAGAGTGTGTGATATGTTTCTCTGCCGGCTACGGTTTCCAGTCCACGGAGGAGGACTGGTGGGAGTTACATAAGGCCATTTCCCACCCTTGCCCCATCAGTCCCAGACCCCCTGCAGGGATCTGGCTCCAGGCATCAACGACACAGAGGTTCTCCGGACCTGCAGGACTCAGCCGAACCATGAGCCAGATAAGTCCAACAAGGATCTCTCAGTCTGAGTCACTGTGTTGGGCTGAAGTCCCGTTTTGGCCTAGTTATCCCCCAAAAGGCCAGATCAGATCTGGTTTCTGGAGTAGTCTGAGTCCACGGCGTGCGTGATTGTATCTTCTGACCTCATCTCAGTGCTTCAGCACTGGGCTCCCTCGCTCCTGGTCTTTCTGTAAGGCCTGTAGAACCTGATTGGAGGGGGGACAGCGGAGAACAGTTACACCATTATTGATCTGTTCACCAGAAAAACAAAACACTCATCCTGTCAGCCTACCTGCGCCCACTTCCTGTTCCTGCTGGTCATGTGAATGGCGGCGATGTGCTGGAAGAGCTGCTCGGCGGGGATGAGGTCGGGCAGGCGGGTCAGGAACTGAGCCATGTGGATAAAGTCCATGCAGGTCAGCACTTCCTGGTAGAGACGCAGCAGACCCAGCGCCGTGCGGAACAGGAACTCCTCGCTGTCTCGACAAAACACGTCCCAGACCCGACACGCCAGGTCCAACGGCAACGACTTACTGTACAGTGTGAAGATCCTGTGGAAAAGAATAACACAAGTTAGCGAAATTACAGTTAAATTGGTACAAAAATGGAAAGTAACACACACACTTCCCTATTTACAATACTTTCACGCCACCTTCCCACTCCAACATCATAAAATAAGTACTGTACTTAAGAGTAATAATACATCTTAAGGTATTTATGTTAAAGTTATTAAGGACGATATGAGCAGCGTCGTACTGTGAGGAGTAAACAATACTGCAAACTAACTACTTGACTAAAAAAGTGCAAAAGTAGCATGGTAGCCTATAAATAACTTAATCCTGTAATACTTTAGGTTGTAAAAAATTACTCAAATTAACTTGACCTGCTAGTCTTTAGTCGTGGATATATAGCAAAATGACTGATGATGTCATAAGGGAGGATCTTTGGCAGGTTATGATGCAAAACAGCCTTCATGATGCTGCATTCAAATACAACTCTGAAAAATCCATCACATTTGAGGCCAAGCACTCAACTTAAGTGAGCATAGCGGCTAAGCTAACACTGTTAGCAGCTAAGCTAACACTGTTCATACATCATAACAAGTCACCACTGACAAGAAAGTCGCGCTTTTCTAATTTCTCTCCACCTTTTGCTTTTTCTGTCACAGGAAGAACAGCTAGCTAACACTCCAGCTATGCTATGCTATGCTAAGTTAGCTTCACTTGCCTGTTTTTCTGCAAATCAGCTGATTGGCTCTCCTCCTCCTCATGTGACCTGTGACTTTCTTGGATGTTCACCTGGATGTTTCTGCTTCAGGTGGAGAAGCTAATTGGTTGTTTCCACCTTTGGCTGTTAGCCTGTTAGCGCTGTAGCCAAACCATTTCCAAAATAACGGCGCTAGCTCCTTTTTAGGAAAAATTCATCAGGCGCAGACCTGCTACTTTCTGGCTTGCTTGCTTTGTTTCTTCTTGTGCATGATGTGAAAATTCACCAACACGTCATCTTGTTTAATATTGTCAATATCATTTTATCATATAAAAAAAATATACCAGTATTATCAGGATCAATATAACATGGTACAGTTCCTAGCATATATTACAATGTATGTTTACAAGTTGCTTAGTCGATGCTAACCACTTTATTCTGGATGGTAATTGGAGGCGAAACTGTCATTTCAGCTGAGCTTCAGAATCATTTTTTGAGATACCTGACTCGGTTATTACGTCACTTTGGATAAAAGTGGATAAATTTNTTCAGAATCATTTTTTGAGATACCTGACTCGGTTATTACGTCACTTTGGATAAAAGTGGATAAATTTAAACATTTAACATAATTTAATTAGTGAGAGTAAAAGGTAAAAAAAATGACGTACAGCTCTAATCGCTACCTTAATCTACCTACAAGCATAATGAAGTGTGTGTGTGTGTGTGTGAGCAAAGTTGCAAGAGAAATTTCCATTTCAAATGGGTCAAGACAACAGACAGAGACCCCTGTATACACACATGCAGACGCAAACACACACCCTTCCTGTTTTCTCAGAAACACATCTGACACTGAAACTGTGACAAGTTTTCAGGTGACAAACTTAAAGAGGTTCTCCACAGCAATGAGAGAGAGAGAGAGAGAGAGAGAGAGAGAGAGAGAGACTCACCAGTCAATTAAATAAATATCTGGGGTCAAGTTGTTTGTCTTGAAATGTGCAAAGAGCTTTGGTAGATTTTCTTCGAAGAACACTTCAAATGCTGCAAAGTAAGTCAACATCTGTGGAGCGGAGAGGAAGAAGAAGAAGAAAAAACACATAAAATCACATCATTCTGCTCAACACGGGCCACATGAGTCATCTAACATGATGCTTTATGCATGCTAATACATGAACCGACCGCAGAGTGGGTGATGGTGGTGTGGCTGAGATGATTTACACACTTTTCCACTAAACAATATTGAAATATTCTAACGGTGCGTCAACTATGATACACACTGATGATCAAAATACAAAATAAAAAGTGATTTTTTTCCTGGTGACAACATGTCAGAATGTGTTATTAAACAGCAACATTTATCAGTACAATGTTTTATTACAATTTGTGTCAAATTTAAAGGACCATACCACCCATTTTACATCTTTGAGCCTAACATATTCAGTTTTCATACATGTTATGTTACTGACAATCATTTCCCAAAGGATAAAACCGTATTTCAGCTTTCCTGATATTTTGCTAAATCTCTTAATCTTTCAAAATCAAATATTCAAGTGATACACCCACCTTAAAAATCCATGTTTCTCCTGCTAATAGTTA
>VXCM01004239.1:20870-79020 GCA_014773175.1 Lucifuga dentata
TGTGTGTGTGTGTGTGTGTGTGTGTGTGTGTGTGTGTGTGTGTGTGTGTGTGTGTGTGTGTGTACTAACAAGGCTGTGGTCAACTCTGAAGAAGGCCATCTGACAGGGCTTGTTGAGCAGGTTGGCAAAAGCTATAAAGGCGTCGGCTGTGTCCATGTTCAGGATCAGCACTGCTGCGATGAACGACATTCCCTGCACCTAAACACACACACACACACACACACACAACAGAAAAACATGCAACACCGTTAAGAGTTGTTNCACACACACACACACACACACACACACACACACACAACAGAAAAACATGCAACACCGTTAAGAGTTGTTATTATGGTGCTTTATGCAAAATAACGGGTCAACTTGAACGCAAACTTCAGTCAACAAAGCGAGGCTGCAGAAAGAAAATGCTACAGACGTGACACCTGTGCAGGTGAGTCAATGACAAAGTTATTTTAACCTGAAACAGCAACAACAGACTTTAGCTTTAGCAGCTCGTCATGTTGCGACCACTTAAAGAGGAGAGAAAAATGAAACGCTGACACAGAAAAAACAAATGCACGCAAAGGTGCAAGCACAGATCGTGAGTGTGTGTGTGTGTGAGAGCTCATGGGTTGGGGTCAGTACAGGAAGTCTACACATTTCTACAGAGCATGGAGCTGTGGTTAGAAGCAGCAAAGCAACATGTCAGCACACCGTGGCTGTTCAGAATGACAGAAATGCAAACAGCAGAGCGTTAAAGAGACGCCATGTTGGTATAAAATTATCATTTAGGAAAGAACACACAAACACACACACACACACACAGACGTCCAACCCGGGGGAGACGATGATGGAAAGCACCTTCTTTTCCATCTCAGAATGCCCAGACTTAGAGGTGACGCGAAAAGCCTGCCGTCATGAAGAGTGGAGGGTGTGTGGGTGTGTGTGTGTATGTGTGTGTGTGTGAGTGTGTGAGTGTGTGTGAGCGTGAGCATCTTTGTCTTTGTAATCTCAATGCTATTAATCATATAAAAGGGAAAAGGGGCTTCCATTGCTAACCAACTAGCCTATAGATGCTTCAGATGAAGAATCTATAGGCTACTGAGGCCTTAAAGGACCATTCCAGTGTTTTTGGGGGGTTTTCTTGAATGTTTAAACCACGTTAAAGCCAATATGTAGAAAACAAGTACAGCAAACTGTTCTAATTTTGTTCCATTCTGTTGGGACTTGTGACTATTTAGACATGATTTTTTTTTATATTGTAATTTTCTTTTGAATTGTAATTAAACTTTATGATGTAATGGAAATCCAAGAAATCTGTCTGGTTGAAATGTAATTGACTGTTTACACCAACAGCTTTTTTAACTTTTTTTTAAAGTATTTTGCAAAAAAGGGGCAAGACTTATCTCCTTTCTGCTCCTTTTCATTCAAGATTATGAGATTTTGTGGTTGTATAAAAAAAAAATTATGGAATTAATGAATGAAATAATTGTATTAAAAAACAAAAATACTACACACGTTACGTTACTGACAACTGTATTTTAGTTTCCTGTTATTTTGCCAAATCCCCTGATGTGTTAGAAAATGTAAGCTAACATAACATGTATGAATGTGTGACAACCATCATCTGTCCCTTTGATCAGGATGTAATGATGTGCTTTGTGTGTGTGTGTGTCTGTGTGTTACTTACATAGCCAACGTCTGGCCGGTAACACGTGTACGCTCCCAGGATGCTGTGCAGCACGTCATAGTAGGGCCCACCCTGGTGACACACAGATGTAATTAAACAATAGGTTAGAATACAACACACACACGCACACACACACAATTTTATGCAATTTTAGGCAATGAATAGAAATAAAACCACAATATTTTTGCATTATCAGCCCAAAAAAGTTCAATGTCTTCTATTAAATGTTTTTTTTTTTTTTGGAAAAAAAAGGAAAAAATGGTTGAAAAAAAGACAAAAAAAAACCACAAAAAGGAAAAAAAAGAATAAAACAAAAAAAGGGGAAAAAAGAAAAAAAGGAGAAAAAAAATTAAACTTTTTGTTTGTATGTCTCCGCCAGGAAATAGTACCAAGAAATTAAAAATGACCGCCCTCCTACATTTGTGTGACGTGTTAGCAGATGAAACATTAAATCTTAAGGTGAGTGTTATCACCTGAATATTTGATTTTGGAAGATTGGGAGATTTAGCAAAATAACAGGAAAACTAAAATACGGTTACTGTTTTGAAAAAAGGTTGTCAGTAACGTAACATGTATGACGGTAGTATTTATTGGGCTTAAACATGCAAAATCACCAGTATGGTCCTTTAAACTGCCTGACAGTACAAAAAAATATGTTCTTCTCCTTGGTTTTGTCTCACTGACCTGCTGAAAGATGCAAAGCTGAGGGAAGGTTCTGGAGATGTCCAGCTTGATGAGCTCGAGGCTCGACTCTCGATCCGACGAACCGACTTCTGGAAGAAAGCTGGCAAACTGAGAAACGCACAGAAACCAGACAATTCCGTTTGGACGTAATGTTGTAATTCTGTCTCTACCTTCATTTTCTGGCTCTGAGCCAGGAGCTGGTGTGGTCCTCCATTTCTCTTTAGCCCGGGAGAGGCAGATGTTATACAGCTCTACAGGGAAACATCAAGTCAATAAGAGGACGGAGGAGACGCTTAAAAAGCTGGCATGATGACTGCAGAAAAAACACGCTGAGAAATCCTTCCAGAGCTGGTGCTTAAAGGAGTCATCTCTTTATGCTCTGTTCCCTGTGTAGCCGTAACGCTAACGGTGATTAAAGGATCTCCTCCATTCCAGCAGACATTTATTTCCTGGCTGTAATGTGCTGATGTGCTTTGACCCGAGGCTGCCCTCTAGTGATGAGATGCTGCAACTAAATAATGAGGTTTCTGGGACGCAGCACGGACCCGGCCTAACTGCTGAATAAGCTGAAAAAAAAAAAAAACTGCAGTCCAATGTGAAGATCCAACCTGCTTAATCTTTCAAAATCAAATATTCAAGTGATACACCCACCTTAAAAATCCATGTTTCTCCTGCTAATAGTTACACAGCCTTATGAAGTCACGGTCCTTTAAATTTTTCCATAAACACAGGTCTTCTTTTGGGACTATATTCCCCGGTGGAGGCATACATTCACTCCACGCTTTTTATTGAGCTTAAACACTAAAATTACATAACTTCTAAAAAAACCTGAATACACGTCTTGTTGGTGATGATGGATTACCTATCCCAAGAACGTTTACAGTATCAACAAGTTGATTTTAATAGCAGAATGAACTGAAACCAATGGAGGTCTGGAAGGTAGGAAAAACATTTTTAATTCACCGTTCCAGTAGTATGCTTTGGGAAATGATTGTCAGTAACGTTACATGTATGAAAATTGAATATATTAGGCTCAAACATGTAAAATGGCCGGTATGGTCCTTTAATGAGGCATAGCACCTATGCTAGTTTTCAAGCTTCACCATGCAAATGTTGCTTTTTGACTCATATCATGGTACAAGTTTAAATTTATTTTTGTTGCTCCATGAAGTTTATAAAATTCTCCTCCATCATTTTGTGGCTTTTATTTACAGTATATCTCATACAGCTATTCCATCACTGGAAAGGTCACCGCCAGCAGGATCAAAGATGAATTTGGTTTAACTTTGAGCGCAGCAGCAAAGCAGAGAGTCCAGGCGGGACACGTTGTTCAAGGCAAGGCCGCCACAAGGGTGAAAGATACGGATCAACGCCACGGAAAAGAACGAGTCGCCCGGCACTGACCACGTGTGAGCCTTAGTAACACGAGGCTAACGCTTCATTAGCATTAGTGCTAGTCGTGATTTGCCGTGCTGTGGCAGCAGTAGGGGTAATAATAAGGAACATGAACAGCGGTAACAGCAGTATGACTAGATAGTTTTGGGACTCAGACTAAAAAAAATGACGGCATTAGCCAATGTCGAATCAATAATCATGATTAGAAAAGTATTAGGAGCTGTGGGACATTACGGAAGTAAAGATATAACAAGGGGGAAATATTATCATTTCATTGCTAGTTATGAAGAGATTGACTACAGCTTCAGGGGCTGAGCTGTGTGTGCGTGTTTCTGTAGTTTCTGTGTGTGTGTGTGTGTGTGTGTGTGTGTATAATAAAGAAAAGGAACGTGCTCCATTTAAAAAGCTTAGTAGCATTGTGCAGTGTGGGCTAGCTCAGCACTCAGCTAGCAGGTGTTTAATAGAAAGTAGCCCTTAGAGGGCTGAGGAACTCACACACACACACACACACACACACTCACAGTTTCTTTGACTACTGTGCTTGTCAGGGAACTCATTAAAATGCTGTTCATTCCCTCTTAAACTAGCAAAGCGTTGAGCAGCCATACTCCTTTTTTAACGGACACACACTCTTCCTCCCTCTCCTATCTGTGTTCAGTTACAACAAATGAGACAAATTGCTATACTCTTGTGTGTACACGTGTACACACACACACACACACACACACATACACACACTCCACCCTGATGAATGAACCAATAAAGCTGTGCTATATTAGCTAAAAATAGGCCACGCTGGTGTCTTTTAAAGTGAGGCGGTACAAATGAACCTTAATCCTTGCGAGCGTTTATTCTCTGATTTCTGACACTCTCTCTCAAACTCACCCTTTATCAAACACTCACACCCTGAAAGTCAACAAAGGGTGTACCGTGGGTGATGTTGAGCTCGTTGCCGACAGCCAGGCTCCAGACTTTGCCTCTGACGCTGGGAGGGATGCCCTGCCACCAGAGGTCCCTCACTCGCCGGGACGTGCACCTGAGGAAAGCGGCAGCGCCACGTTGATTATGTTGTAATTTCTGAATGGGTTATTTATCAAAGGCATGCCATAAATAATAAAAATCCTGTGCTGCTTTAGAACTCATGTCCATACAAACACGTTACTGCTCAGAAAACCCCAAGTAAAAGTCAATTATTTGATATAAACGTTGAGCTTTATCACAGTCGATGCCTTAATTTGCTTTACAGCTGATTTCTGATTAAACAGCTGACTTGATTTCATTGAATCCGACAGAAAATGGTCTTTCTATTTTTATTTTCCATGACAGGTATTCAGAATACAACTAGACAAGGGAGAGGGAAGCATCAACCAGCGCCAAAATCCATTTACATGCTTTAAATATTTGCCGACATGGTTAAAAATCCAATTTTTTTTGATTTTGCTGAGTCCAACCATGACTTGACAAAACCTAAGAATTAGGGATTTCTTTCACCTTTATGTTTTCAAAAATGCATGTTTGTTTTCTAGCAACTTTGGATTTGAATGTTTTACACTTAAAACAAAGATAATTCTGAATAAAAAACTAATTTATCCTCAGTTTCTCAGAGCTGCTGTACTCACACTGTGCTCCAGTTGGGCAGGATGTCCTGGTTCCACGTCTGGGCGGCCGTCCCGATGCTCTCCTCGAGCTTACACCGATCCTCCAGCTGCTTCTTTCTCTTCTGAGCCTCCTTCAACTCTAGAGAGCGAAAAGATGGTTAGATACCATAGAAAAAAGGAAGGAAGGAAGGAAGCAAAAGGCAGAAGATGAAACAGCTGAAGAGGCGATTAACATGAGAATATGTCACAGCTTTTATTCAAGTACAATCATGGTTTGATTTTTAAGGTTTGGCTTCTGCAAGCTTTTACTGGTTACATAGAAGATATTATAGTCTGTGAGAGTTTTATAGGCTAAATGTGGTCTTTGGATCCTTGTGGAGGTTTGGTGAATCTGAGAAGTTTAGTTTAAGGAGATTCATCAGCAGTTTGAACAGAACAAAAGCCAGATTTCACCTCTCTTCTTGGCCTGGGCGACCATCTCTTCATACTGCTGTCTGTGTTTCTGTGCCTCCTCCGCTGGCTTTGCAGGCAGATTACTGCAACACACACACACATACTGGGTAAACAACTGTGTTCTCTTGTATTATTTATATGACCATACTTGCGCGTTGTAAGAAGGAAAACATCCACGCAGACAGGATAGGAGCCTTTAGCTGACCTTGGCCCGCTATCTGACTGATTATTGATTGAATTCTCTACTTTGACACTCCTGCATTCTCTGTAATGTCAGTACCGCTTACTACACAGCTGCATATCTGTAGCTATAAAACGTGCCGATCCTATTGGCTGTACACTTTATGGTGCTGCTGGTTTTACAGCTCTTCAGCAGAGATGTTGTCAGGATGTCACTGTCAGACATGTAATGAGCATCACGGCCTCTAGGGGGTGATAGTGCTGTCAACAATCTAGCAATGCTTTATGATCCAGCTGCAGCAGAAATTAAAAAGCGTCTGAAAGCACAAATTTTACCTCCTGACTTCTGTATTTTACTATATTTTCACTTATAATTTGCTCCATTTTTTTATTTTTCTTGCTAGTTTGTGTTTTATTATGTCTCTCCTGTAAATGCTACTGGGTTTTAAAGTACTGAGAGGTTTCTACTAGCATGAAATACTTGTCACATGACCTCCAACGGCATCTAACTGCAGAAATTTTAATATACACATTACATTACTGGCAATCATTTTCCAAAACATACATTTTCCTGTTATTTTGCCAAGTCCTCTCATCTTTCAAAATCAGATGTTCAGGTGATATGTTAAAGGACCATACTGTCCATTTTGCATGCTTGAACTTAATATATTAAATTTTCATACATGTAAAGTTACTGACAGTCATTTCCCAAAGCATACTACTGGAACGGTGAATTAAAAATGTTTTTCCTACCTTCCAGACCTCCATTGGTTTCAGTTCATTCTGCTATTAAAAGTTCTTGGGATAGGTAATCCATCATCGCCAACAAGACGTGTATTCAGGTTTTTTTTTTTTAGAAGTTATGTAATTTTAGCATTTAAGTGCAATAATTTTATTTTATATTGTTTAATTATTTATTATTAATTATAGTATTATTATAATTATTTATTGTATAATTTTATATTTTATTTTCTCTACTTCATATTTTGACATATATTTTTATCACTAGCTTCCCTGTACTCTGAATCTAAAGCTGCTGTAACAAGTAAATTTCCTCAGTGTGGGATTAATAAAGTTTATCTTATCTTATTTTATCTTAATAAAAAGTGTGGAGTGAATGTATGCCTCCACCAGGGAATATAGTCCCAAAAGAAGACCTGTGTTTATGGAAAAATTTAAAGGACCGTGACTTCATAAGGCTGTGTAACTATTAGCAGGAGAAACATGGATTTTTAAGGTGGGTGTATCACTTGAATATTTGATTTAGAAAGATTAACAAATTTTGCAAAATATCAGGAAAACTGAAATACGGTTTTATCCTTTGAGAAATGATTGTCAGTAACATAACATGTATGAAAATTGAATATACTTCAATACATACAGCAATACTTCAAACATGAAAAATGTTTGTCCATCCAGCATCTTTGTCTTTCTGCATGAAGTACTGCTTTGTTATAAAATGCTAAAAAAAAAAAAAAAAAAAAAAAAAATCAGGGTAATGGAGCCCATTTCAGGGACAGCCATTATACTTTCAGCAATACATCTCCTTTAAGACCAGTCTGTCTGTGAAGCAAACAGGGACACAGCAAGGACAATAGTGAATGGAGTCTAATGACCCAGAGGAGGAGGTGATAAAGAAAGAATGGGGGGAAGAGATGGAGCTCGAAAGACAACAGACATGTCTTTATTGTTTGATGTGCAAACTCTACTTGCAAAAAAAGAGAGAGAATGACAAACGTGGGATAGTTTAACAAGCCAAAGAGAAGGCTGCGTGTTTACATACGCGGGTCTGTCCTCCAGTATGAGCGCGGTGGTGGAGAGCGGCTCAAAGTCCAGGTTCTTCCTCACGCTTTGCCTGGGAGATGGTGGGTTGCCAGGTCCAGCTCTGCCACTCTTTGTTTCATATTCCTGACAACAAAACACATCATACGTGCAGAAACGTGAGTACAGACAGGATGATGGGCAACATCCATAAAACAGCAAAGCTCTTTCAAACGGAGGCGTTTATTACTTTTCCAGATTTGTGCTGTTGCTCTTAGCAAGCTGTGAAGTCCTAAAAAACACACAGACCACATGACAAACACATTTACAGCTTGTATGCAGGATGACGGCTTCTTTAAACCAAGTAGCATGCAGAATCTTTTTCTTGTTTCTCTTTCATTTTAACTTTATTATTCATGATCTGCAATTAATTCGGCTAATCGTAATATCTTCGGTTTTTCCTTAAGGTTTAATTACAGCAATGTTTGGATCACACTTTAGTTTCAAATTGCTTGCATGTACAACGTGAAGAATAAAGCGAGGGAAATTAATGGATTAGTTGCTCTTTACTCCGTTTTATAGTGCTGACAAGCAGCGGGACTCACATGAGGCTCCATTTCTAGGAAGCCACAGGGGCTCGTTTTCCAAAAGAGCCTCAAAACTAATGCAGCCAGACAAAAATTCTTACACTTCACTGAAATGAAAAGAAAGGGAAACACAGGGGAGGAAAACGCAGTCGAAGGATGTAATACATGTCTGATTCCCTTTTTCCTCAGCAGTGTTAATGTAAAATAAACACAAGATGAAAAGATATGGAAAATAAAAGGAGTTTAGAAGAAGAAAATACAGTAGAAGAGAGGAAATGGGCCTTTAGAAAAGTCAGTTTCAGCTCTTCAGATGTCAGTATAAACTCACAAACAAAGAAAAAAATCTCTTATACTTATTCTCTTCTGACAATTCCCCTCTAGCCTCTGACTGGTTAGCCAGTATCAAATGTGTGTGTAAGACGTGTGTGTGAGATGTGTGTGTGTGTGTGTGTAGCATCTCTTCCATGAAAAGCTAGCAGCTCAGATCCAAAGTCGACATTAGGGATGTAATAAATCATAAATAGGTCAGGGAAGACCGATGGAAAGGAGGGCGTTTAAAGATGCAGGGACAAAATTCTACACTGTCTTAACTAGTTAATTAAAGCTAAATAGGTCAAATGCAATATGAGCGCACACACACACACACACACACACACACACCACTTCATGTCCAAAATGGCCTCCAGCGTGCANGCACACACACACACACACACACACACACACCACTTCATGTCCAAAATGGCCTCCAGCGTGCACCATGCTGGTTAATAATGCATGGTGAGCATCGCCACCAATCAGCTTAACACCGACAGGGACGTTCTCATTGATCAGCTCGGACAAGACAAAAACACAGACAGGACAATAAATATATACAGTAAATATATAAATAAGGTGTTTGTCAGGTTGCAGCCTGTGTTAATTATTCTGCGTTTTGTAGCCTCGTGGCTCCTGGGAAACATGCAAAGGTAACTGAACACTAAATATTTGCAATGGTGGTTAAAGTGAGAGGAAGACAGATAAAGACAAGATTAGCAGGACTGAAAGACAAAAACAATATTTATATACCCATCAAAAAGTTACAGTGCTGTACAAGATGAATAAAAATGTAATAAAACTAAAGAAAAAGTAGTAAAAACAAGAATAAAGCTTTAATAAAGACCTAAGTCTGTGTAGATGATGAAGGTGGACACTGTGTCCTAGAAAAGCTGCATCGCTATGATTTTCACACTGCAGGAACTTTCCTTCCTCATGCAGAAAGAAGACAGGAATAATTCTTACTTCCTACTCTGATGCTGGGACACTGAAACTCCAGCCATGCTCCAGAAATACTGCAGCAATACTCCAACAATATTTCAACAATACTCCAACAATACTCCAGAAATACTGCAGCAATGCTCCAAGAATATTCCAGCAATACTCCAGCAATACTCCAAAAATACTCCAACAATACTCCAGCAATGCTCCAGAAATACTGCAGCAATGCTCCAAGAATATTCCAGCAATACTCCAGCAATACTCCAAAAATACTCCAACAATGCCCCAGAAATACTGCAGCAATACTCCAACAATACTCCAGCAATACTCCAACAATGTTCCTACAATAATCCAAAAATATTCCAGCAATACTCCAACAATACTCCAGCAACGCTCCAACAATATTCCAGTAATAATCCAACAATATTCCAGCAATACTCCAACAATATTCTAGCAATACTCCAATAATACTCCAACAATACCCCAACAATACTCCAGTACCGGCGTGGCTGTCCACGTGGCTCAGTGACGTCTCTGTTGGTGGTGTTAAACAACAACATGGTCCCTCAAGACGAAGAGTTGTCACCAGGAGATAATTGTGTGTTTGTGTTGTGAAAATAACTCAGCTTTCGCCATGTAGAACCACGTACTGTAGTTCTACTCCGGATATTTCCAGGTAAAGTCGTTCCTGATTTAGTTCTGAACTTTTGGTCTAAAAGTGACTAGTTTACAGTCTTCAGAAAAGACAGGCTGAGAATTTGAAAAGGGTTAAGATATATTGTAGCTTGGTGCTAAAAATGACTGGTAGTAATATAATAATACTATAAATACATATACAGTAATATAAATCTAAATATGATAAAATACCGTATTGTCTGATTATGAATGAATGAATGAATGTGCTGTGCATGATTAGGATGGAGTTTTCACAGGGTTCTTCTGAAAACACGAAGCTCTGTTCACTAAGAGGAAGCAACACAAAGCAACAGTTCCTACTTCCTGCCAAGAATAAAGGAACGCCACGTCAAAAACAAAACAAAACAAAAAAAAAAAAAAANAAAAAAAAAAAAAACAGCTGTCGCATTTCAACAGCCAAGCTGCTGGAGCGCAGTGAGGAAAAAAGAGAAGGAAAAATATAAATGAGAGAAGCAGAGAGGAGACAGGGAAAGCCTGAGACTGGAAAATGTCTTGAGATTTGGGCAGCAGGGAGAGCAGACGACACAGAAAAAGCTAAGAAATTAGGACAATTATGATGAAGTTAATGGAAAAGCAGTCCTGGATCTCTGGAAAATGGAGGTGAATCAAACTCTAAGCTGACAGCAAGTCACCATTCATTCTTTCTTTCTTCCTTCCTTCCTTCCTTCATATCCATACCCTCACTTTCCTTAGCTCCACATCCATCCATCTTTGCCTCTCTCTCCTCTCTTAACCCGTCACTTCACTGAGGATTATCGTCACGCTGCAGATTTGGCCCAAATCACCATCATGCTGAGCAGAAGGCCACATTTCATCGACCTAATAAAAACAACTTACATGTAATTACAATTAAACCATGACTGACAAACTTTTCCAACGTAAACGGAACGAGGGAAGCTCTAGATATGGAAAGCAGCTTCAAGGCAGTTTCTGTCCTCTTTATGGCATTAGCCGTGTTTCTGCTGGCCTTTCCTTTGACTCTGCATTGCGTTTCAAAAGCTTTACTTAAGAATCGCAACAAAGGCTGTACCGGCATGTGTTTAAATAACTAAAACTTTACTGAAGAAAGCAAAGCTGCAGGTTTGTCGCTGCATTGCAGCCTGGGAACGGCTGGATATGCTGAGAGGCAAAAAGGAAGTGAAAGAGGAGAGCGGAAGAGACGAGCACGGGGGGCAAGGTTGGTCGTCTGCCATCTCTTCAGCAGCACTGCAGGTGATAAAAACAAGGTGAAACACAAGGAGGGGTGCGTACGAGTGTGTGTGTAGCTATATTGAGATGTGTGTGTCTGTTGTGAAAATGGGAAATGTGTGAACTTGTGAACATGAATTGAAAAGCTTCAGCGTAAATAAAGTGAAGTAAGTTGTGTATGGTGTGGAGTATTACGACATTGCGTGGTGTGTGGTCTGTGTGCTGAGTGTGCATGTGTGTATCAAGCACACTTCCTGTCAGAATCAAACTGAATTCCCACAAAATCAAAGACCTTACAGAGAAGAAAACCGTCCTAACTGATTAGCAAAGTTGTGAAAACTCTGACACTCTGACCTAAAAACTACTTACCAACTACAATTCTGTAGTGTTATCGCCGTGGTTACGGCACGGTATGCGGCTGAACCAGGACTGGAGCAGCAGAAAGCGAGCAGAAAGCAGCGAGTATCCCTTCCCTTCTTCTGTTAAACACTGTTATACGCCAACATCCTTTGTCCTCTTTCTAATGAAATACTAAACTCGTATGTTGATGTATAATATCCTGCATAAAATGTCAAATCGCATTTATTGCATTGGGTCGGGTCCCAGTCTCGGTTGCTGAGGTACCGAGTGGACACTTAAAGGCCCTAGAATATGATTTACATCATTTTCATACTCGTGAAACCACTCAGTGACCCCTCTTCACGCTGGATGTAATCCTGGAAGAGACCAATTCCATCAGAATGGAAATGTTTTGTAGGATAAAGGTCATCCTCAGAGTAATTTCATTTTCTGGCAATAAATGGATGAAAACCATGCCAGCAAAATCCTCCTGTTGGTCGTCCATCGTAGGATACACAGGCCTTTTTGTTAAAAATAAGATTGGTGTCTTTGTTTTTGAGAAATTGACAGAAATGTTGACAAATGTTCTACCTCACAATGTAAAAATAAATAAATAAATTCTGAAACCGAATCCTCACAACTGAATTAAAGGACCATACTGGCTATTTTGCATGTTTGAGCCTAATATATTCAATTTTCATACACGTTACATTACTGACAATCATTTCCCAGAAATGATTGTCAGTAACGTAACATGTATGATAATTGAATATATTAGGCTCAAACATGCAAAATGGCCGGTATGGTCCTTTAAGGCTTTCTTGGAAGAAAGTCCCACCTATCTATAAAATCTACTTTTTTTTGACATCTCCTGCTACTGCACAGACACACAAACAAAAAACAGATGAAAATAAAACCCCGTTATTCCTCATTCTCTGACTTCCAGGTTGTTGGAACATCGTGGGTTATTTGTGTTGGAAAGCTGCTTTTTAGCTGCTGGAATTCTAGGTGTGTAAGATAACCTGCAGCCAAGGAACCTGCTTTGTCATGCTGCCGTCAGTAAACTTCTCCAGTTTCCTGGTAATGATGTCAGAGCTCTCAGCGTGCCTGACAGCTCCGGCTTGAATGAAACCGGCTGCTAATGGATTTTATGGTTTAAACGCCAAAAACACCAGCTAGCAACATTCTGGAGATGAACTTCCAAATGTTTTCTGGAGCTGGGGTCAATTATTCCAGATTCAATATCCATGGATAGCTGACAGGAAACAAACCAGGTTTTGGTTAATCCATGTACTTAGGTTACACACCCGTACTTGCTGGTAAAACTATCCTTTATCCTTTATCCTTTATCTCTTTGGGAGTGACGAGGATGGATAGGATCAGGAACGAGTACATCAGAGGGACAGCGCATGTTAGATGTTTTGGAGATAAAGTCAGAGAGGCCAGACTGAGATGGTTTGGACATGTACAGAGGAGGGATAGTGAACATATCGGTAGAAGGATGCTGAGGTTGGAACTGCCAGGCAGGAGGCCTAGAGGAAGACCAAAGAGGAGATTTATGGATGTAGTGAAAGAGGACATGAAGTTAGTTGGTGTGAGAGAAGAGGAGGCAGAGGATAGGGTTAGATGGAGGCAGATGATTCGCTGTGGTGACCCCTGAAGGGAAAGCCGAAAGGAAAAGAAGAAGAAAAGAAGAAGACTTGCTGGTAAAACTATCCGCCAGCAGTGCTGCCTGGGATCGACGCCAATGAACCACAGTCTCATAAAAACACACCGTCAAAAAATGTAGAGATCAAAGGGCCGAAGAGGAAGTTCAGTCTGGTTTAAAATGCTCTGATGTAGAGCTTTCTAATTAGATTCAGACAGTCCCAAATATCTTCTAAAGCTCATCAAGCTCAGAACAACATGTGAATGACTCAAGTGGCTTTGTGTGGAAGATAGGAGTGTGTGTGTGTGTGAGAGAGAGAGAGAGAGAGAGAGAGAGAGAGTNGATAGGAGTGTGTGTGTGTGTGAGAGAGAGAGAGAGAGAGAGAGAGAGAGAGTTTGTGCATGTATTTTTTCATGTTTTGCATGACTACCTTCTAATTTATATAGTCAGATTACTGTCATTTTATTTTTTTTTTGTCTTGATTCTGCTCTTGTGCCAGAAAGTCAATGAAATGAACCAGATGAAGAAAAAAAAAAAGATATTTCTACACAATAACAGCAGCTGAAAATTAAATTTATCAAAATCTAAAAAAAAAAAAAAAAANAAAAAAATCAACAATCTTCCTTTTTTTTTTTAATTGGGACATTGATCATATCAAAGAATCGTGCAAATCTGGATGATTAGGGAAGTTAAATAATGCTTCATTTTATCTTCGTTAGCTTAATTAAGGTGACAGCTTGCTACAGTCGCTATCCTTTATCTCTGTCTTATCTTATTTTATCTTAGTTATTCACATAATCCAGAGCATTTTTTTTTAATTAAACTGATGTTTTAGGCAGCTTAATAGCTTTTTTGTACAGCTTGTACTTGGCTGATCTGATATTTTTGTGGTACTTGAGACAACAAACAAACAATAACTTCATTTGCATGTATTATATTTTTACAGATTCTCCTGGACATGACGGGGAACATGATGCTATACTGCAAAATATACAAAGGCTGCTCTGCTGAGACGAAATGAAAAAAAAAAGCACTATGTCCTGTAAAGCAGACAAGACGACTCATGGCTCCGGCACCCAGATTATCCACAGCCACTGAGGACCATCGATTCAGCTGCCAAATGAGCTCCGTGTCTTTAAGAGGAGCGTCAGGGATAACAGCAGGAGGAAATCCACTAAATGTGAAAAAAGCCAAAACAGCAGAAACGGAGCCGCCGCCTGCTGCATGTGCTTCTGCTGCGCTGAGGGCTGCAGCTCGATTTACATGCATTCTTCAGGATGGGTCACGTCCGTCAACAGAAAGTCGTGGGTTCAGCCATTAATCCTTCTAGAGGAAATGAACTGAGACGTCCCCCCCCCCNCCCCCCCCCCCCCAAATGCAGACAGAAGATGAGCAGGGAAGCTCTTAGGTGAAGTCTGAGTTACCCTCTTTCTCTTTGCTCTCCGATTGTGTCAGACAAGGAGAAAGAGACATGTCACCCACTTGTCCCTCACATCCACGCACACACACACACACACGGTGCAAATGCTCACTCANGGGGGGGGGGGAGGATTGCTTCCAAAGCCCTAGCCTAGCATCATCGCTGCTCCACAGGGCTCACTCCTGACAACAAGAAACCTGGAGCAAGCGGAGGACGAGGAGGAGGCGCAAAAGGAGGGCATAGGGACAGTCAAACCACCAAAGGAGGGACACACCCCGCACTGAAAACGATGCAGCAGCAGCATGATACCCTTCTATTTTTCCTTCTCCCTCTCTCTCTCTCTCTCTCACTTCATCCCTCCCTCCCTCTGAGAAATGACGCTACGCCGAGCAGCTCTGCATCAGTCTATCGCTGCTGTGTGTGTGTGTGTGTGTGTTATTAGTCACCGCCGCTGCGCTGAAAGCAGCTCGGCGCTCTCCTCTGCCCTGGCAGCCATTCTAATCAACCCCAGAGTAATGGATCTGGTGACAGCAGCTCCAGCCCTCTGCTCTCTGATCAAGTCAGGGCTTTTGACAGAACAGCCACGAGATGACTTCTTCATCTCATGTGCCCTTCATACTCGTCATCGCTTCTCTCTACACACAGAAAGAGTAATTTTTAGTCTTTGACTTGCTAATGTAGAATTCTGATCAATTCAAAGCACCCATAAATCATCAGTAATTAATAAAATAAAACTAAAAATAAGCACCCACTTATCTTAAACAGCAAGCCTCATTGTTTTGTTTTTAGCAACTGTTACAGGAAAGTATTCAGATTTTTAAAACTGATTTTATCTGGATTTTACTTTCCCATGCACTCAAAACGTCTTGTGTTTCCTGCCCCAGAAAGACACTTTTCCCTGGAGATGACAGTGAACAAGGTCCTCCAGTGGTGAGGAAAGATCACCAGCAGCTTCTACGGTGAAAAGAAAACCGTAGCAAGCAAAACAAAAAAATGTAAAACGCAAAGAAAACTGACTTTTTTATAATCAGTTTCCACCTGAACTTTTCTAGTATTGAATTTTCCCTTTTTTGTATTGAGTACTGAACTCGAAACACAGAAAAATTTTATGTAATAAAAATAAAAAGTCCTACACCGACTTTTTCAGCTGTTCCTCTTATATTTGCTGAAATATCAGCATTGTTAAGCTGCTATTAATGCAAACCAACACTTCCTGCTGTCGTTTCACATTAAAAGTCTTTCACTGGAAAACCACTGGACAGCTTTAATTATGAAGCTGCTCCAAGAAGTGCAGCTTAAGATGTGGAAATTAGCAGCCATGCTAACTCGCTATTTTTTTTTTTCTTTCTGTAGGTAAAGAGACAGGCATTTTTTGTGTGTGTAATTTATCTTCTAATCAGCACATTATTATTATTACTATTATTATTATTATTATTATTATTATTATTATTATTATTATTATTATGGGAAAAGAAGCAGCAGCCACATGTATAGTATTTCTGCCCAACGATTTCTGTCTAGCAAAATATGAGTGAGACTTTATAGGATTTGGTTGTTTGCTGGATAGGATGGGGAAGCACCAGGTGAGGAAATGCATGCAGAGGTGGTTTACTCTAAGACTGTAGATTGTTTATATGCTTGAGTAAATCAATTTACGATTGCATCATTTCCATCTGTTACTTGGAGAAAGCCAACAATTAAGGACATTTTCAATCTTTTTATGGTGTTTATATGACGTGTAAAATCGATTTATTGCTTGAGTGAGCTTGTTAGATAAAAAGCTGCAGATGACAGAAGCTAATTGCCGCCTGGGTGCAGCCAGGTAAGCAACACCTTTAAGATACATTTTTAATACATTACTTTATGATCAAAACACTTTGGTGTCATTTAAAAAAAAAGAAAAAAAAAAAAAAAAAAAAATCAGCTACCAGCAGCTTCAGTATAACAATTTCACAAACAGCTCTGGCCTTCTAAATCTTTTATTTGTTGAACTCTAGACTGGATATTAATGATTTTACATTAAAATTAAAGCCCTGCTGGGAATACTGTCCAATTCCACTCAGGATCACTTCCACAGCACAGGAACTCAGACATGCCTGGGCTGCAGCACGACATGATTCAGAGCCTCAGCGGGGTACACAACAATTACTTTTTGTGAGGCTTCCAAAATATACTGCACAGTTACACACACAGTGGTGTAAATTAGAAAACCCAGCCTGACGGTGTTGTGGTGAAAATAGGCTACAGTGTGTCTGATATCAGCTGAACAATAACGCAGGTAAATAAAGCGTTCCACACACACAGAAACACACACCTGCAGAGCGTTGACCCCGCCCCTTCAGGTAACACAAAAGCCTGAAAGTCTAACCTTGTTAACTGACTCCTGTGGTCCGATATAAAGTTACTACCACAGGAGATGGACTTAGGATAAAGTAAGTGTGTGTGTGTGTGTGTGTGTGTGTGTGTTTCAGACAAGAGACAGGAAGAACCAGCAAAGTTATCAATTTAGGGCCAGCGTGTCACATGATGCATTAACCGTCTTGAGTCTCAAATATTCTCAAAAATTTGTTCATTCTTGAAAATTAAATTAAAAAAAAAAAAAAATCAAATTTGAAATAATTGAGCAAAAACAAAAAGTCGAATATAAATTATAAAAATGTGCCAATTTTCCCCTTGATTCTAGAATATTCACCAATATCAGCAATCAGTGTTTAATGTGATTTTAGACTCCAGAAAGCTCATATTTAAAGATAAGAATCAGACCTTTAAAAGCACAAAGAGCAGAGTGGAGTGGGGCACTTTCCTGGTGTCGACACGGAGTTTTTCACCAAAAATAACAGGCTTCTCCAAGCTCTAATTACAGGCTGCCATCATGTTTCTTTGTTAATTTTGCTGGAGAAGAGCTTCTGAGCCTTTCTGGGCTTGAGACACGTTCCGCTCTGTACCCTGAACGTCATTCTGAGCCGTTCTGTCGCTGAATAAAGCTGGCTGGGTATGTAATGAAGTGCTCTCCATGACCGTGACATTTGCAATTTCAGCTTGCCGAGCAACGTTAACGAGCCACTTCCTGCAATATGGATACTGCAAAAACAATTCAGGTCAATTTCATGTTAAAAAAAAGAAGCATTGCTGGTTGGTATGAGCATGTTTTTGGCTACAACAATGGTAAAACAATTATTCTGTATTTCACTGTGCCAATGACAAAACTGTTTTAATGTGAAGTTAAACATGGAAGAGTTTGTTTCCTCTGGTCCAATTCAGGGATTCAGGGACGGATAAACCCTTCTCTGACTGATATGGACCAAACGCCATGAATCACCAAACCAACTTTTACAGGACTATGCTGTCTATTTTGCATGTTTGAGCCTAATATCTTCCATTTTCATACCATAACATTATTAGCAATCATTTCCCAAAGCATACTACTGGAACGGTGAATTAAAAATGTTTTTCCTACCTTCCAGACCTCCATTGGTTTCAGTTCATTCTGCTATTAAAATCAACTTGTTGATACTGTAAACGTTCTTGGGATAGGTAATCCATCATCACCAACAAGACGTGTATTCAGGTTTTTTTAGAAGTTATGTAATTTTAGTGTTTAAGCTCAATAAAAAGCGTGGAGTGAATGTATGCCTCCACCGGGGAATATAGTCCCAAAAGAAGACCTGCGTTTATGGAAAAATTTAAAGGACCGTGACTTCATAAGGCTGTGTAACTATTAGCAGGAGAAACATGGATTTTTAAGGTGGGTGTATCACTTGAATATTTGATTTTGAAAGATTAAGAGATTTAGCAAAATATCAGGAAAGCTGAAATACGGTTTTATCCTTTGGGAAATGATTGTCAGTAACGTAACATGTATGAAAATTGAATATATTAGGCTCAAACATACAAAATGGCTGGTATGGCCCTTTACTTTTAATAATTAAACTCATCCATCTCCCAGGAAACACTTCTCACTTATTTAACATGTTTGGGCTCAGCTTTGGTCGCCATTTGCAAAAGTTGCTGTTGACAAGTTAAACTTGTTGCGTTAGCTCACTTTGTGGGTATATTAATATTTTTAGGAGCAATTTTTATTATTTATTGGATTTTTATCTGTAAGTTATTATATTTCTTTCTTATATTTTTATTCTGAAGTTTTTAAAATTCTTGTTATGGGGAGTGTCTTCATCTTTTTGGTCTTTTGGTTGTCCTATTTAATTACTTTGCTTTATGTTTTTGCATTGTATGTTATGTTATGTTATGTTATGTTATGTTATGTTATGATTTATGTCTGATTAACGTTACAATACCTGTGCTAAGTAAATTTCCTTTTAGGACATTTAATTTGAACCTTGAAGGTTCAGGTCAAATGCTTGCCAGGTACAGTTCCAGGTATCTGCTGCTCTAAAAATAGCTGAAGAACCTGAATGTCACTATTATAGTAGGAGTGTCATTGCTTACAGGTATTCAACTACGCACTACACACTTTGATTTTTTTTTGTTTTAACATGTTTAGGGCTCTTTTAAAAGCTCATAAAGCCATTACATAACAGAAAGTCAGCCTTCAGTCATGTTATCTGTCTCCTGAAGGAGTAAAAGTGCTGTTTTATTGTCCCGTGCTGCTGTGATAGGAGGCAGCCTGCCTTGCCAAAAGGCTTTCTGGCAACAACAGCTGCTTCATCGTCATTTGATCTCTGAACAACAGCAAAAACACAAAAACAGAAGCCATTTAAACAGGGAAAAAAGCATAATATTAAAGCCAAATACACCTGAAATCAAAATATATTACAGGTGTTGAAATGTTTCAGACACTAAAATTAACAATTTCTGATTATATTTAATTCTGTACTGATTTTGCACTAAATCTAAGTTCATTTAAAATCTAATAAAGGTGAAAACTGGTAAAAACCAGCTTGTCTGCCTGAAAATAGCAAAAGAAAATAGTGGAATCAGTGGAACAGTTTCTCAGCGTAGTGCAGATAGATGTAATGTGTGTGTGAGATCAGCTGTACGTTCTAACGCAAAGGTCACAGGGTTGAGTCCCACTACATACAGTACATCAAAGCTGACAGGCTGTGCAAAGGCCACATAAAGATAAGACACACATGAAGGACATGGTCTGTGCCGTCTGTGCTGAATCAGCTGGTTCAAATCAATAATCACTTTAAGCTTAAAGGAGCGGCATGTTTCAAGTTTAACCCTTTACTGCGTCTGCATGCTGACTGATTTCAAGAAAATGCTTCTAATTGTTCATTTATAAACAGAGAAATTACTGTTTGGTGTGAGCAGCCATGTTGAAATGGGGGCTGAGAGTAGGAATTCTGAGTTGAGGGTTTTCTTTGACTTTTCCCAGTCGTAAGTCAGAAACTATGAGTTTAAATCAAACGCAGCATAAGCCTGGACCACACTACCTTCTGTATTCTCTTAGGGTCCTTTATGGGGCCTTCCCGTAGCGGGACCTTCCCAAACAGCTTCCACCCCGGTTCCCTCTGCTCAACCGGNATGGGGCCTTCCCGTAGCGGGACCTTCCCAAACAGCTTCCACCCCGGTTCCCTCTGCTCAACCGGCAGACTGTCCTTTAACCGCCTGGCAAACAGGCTCCTGGGAGAGATAAAGAACAGAGAGGAACAAATAGATTATGTCATGATTACACAGAGTAAAGATGGACATAGATATGCTTCACTTCACAGTTCGGGGCCCTAGAGTTGGAACACGTGTGATGTGACCTTACCGACACAGTACTCGTGACAAAAGTTCACACGAGGAATCTGTGGATTTAAGAACAAAGCCATAAAGCCCAGTGAGCATTTTAACAACTTTTCTGCCGTTAAACAGCAGAACTTCTGATGGCAAAAGATTAGAATAAAGGACATGCTAGAATGCTAAAGGCTAATGTGAAGCCACTTTTCATGATAGCTCCTTTCACTGCAAAAATACACTTATAATCATCTGAAGTCTGCCTGTATTTCCACTATAAATTATTACTATATTAAAAAGAAAAAAAAACAAAAAAAGCTGAATGCTCAAATGTAAAAGAGAGTGAACCACATTCAGGGTTTAAACAGCAGGTGAGCTAAGCTAACCGTGATTCAGTTTAAGCTGCTGAAAAGCTTTCCAGCGACTTCTTTACAATAGGGTTCAGCGTAACATTTAGCCTGTTATTCCTTTCCTTCACGTGTCGCTGCAGCGTTGTCACACGGCTGTTAGTGAGGGTTTTAATTAAAAACCTGAATAGAGCCCAGCTGTGAAAAGACATGAATAAACCGGTCAGATAAAAGGGCCTCTTCGTTTCCAGCGAGGTGACATAACATGCAGAGAAAAAGGCTGCAGGATCAAAGCGACCATATTCTGCTGTTTGTCTAACTCTGATCAAGATACAATACCTACAGATTTAAACTTATCAAACAACGTTATTAAATTATTAATTACATCTAGACTTTAAAGAGCTATTCAATTTTTTTTTAACCTATTGATTGAAGCTCCCATATCACCATTATTATTGTCCAATACACCGTAATAAATACACAATACAGGCTGTCATTGACTTATTTTTCTGTTTGCTTAGGCGAAATAGTCCCTTTTAATTCCTTTAATTTTTCTATAGCCACCCCACACAAACAAGCAAAACAGAGAAACCATGCATAAAAATCAGTTATCAGAAATCAAACACTGCATCATATTTTCTTAATAAACTTAACCAGATTAAACATAACTTTGACATTTCTTGTGCCCATCAACTTCTTAGATTTGTAAACAGTAGGGTTAACACTAAAATATCTTTTAATCAATTTATTTCTGTCTTCATTAATAACAGAACAAACAAGCACATGGTGAAACTCATTTCCTTGGTCAGTCAAACATAAAATTCATGGTTTGAGTGTATTTTCATGTACATATCACAATCAAAACAGGCAAATTATGACTCCCACACTGATATTTAGACATATAAATTCTTTCAACTGGGCTCAATACAGAAACTCTCAAAACCAAAATCAACTCTAAACAATCTGTAAGTGTCACACAAAGGTTTCCTATATAATTCATCATGCCGTCTCTGTAAATCCATATATTTTAGTCTGAGATCAATCATAAGCTTTATATATTCTGAAGATACCAGGACCAGATACCAGATATCTGATTAAGTTACATGATTGTCTTTTAAAAGTCCTATTTTGTCCATTTAACCTACAAAGTGACGCTTTATTTGGTGTTTTTGGATAGGAGACGCGAAGCTTTAGGCACATTTCCTGTAACATTATCTACAGCGAGAACGCAGCATGAGTTTCTGCTTGCAGATCTTATGCTGTTTGTGAATGTTTTCTGACTCTTTCTGATAGCAGGAGAAGATTTGTTATTTTTACAGATAACTCAAAGGTTTTACTGTAACTAAAATGATGAAATGCACAATACAAACCTCAAAGAATGCCACGGCTGCTCTAACGTACAAAACTCTTCTCTGAATCAAAGCACTAACAAACATTTCTCACGTTCTCAAATGCTAAATGCTAAAATAAGCAGTAGTGCGCTGTAGCTTTGTTAATGTAAAACAAATGAAAATTAGGTATTGAGGCGGCAGCTCACAGGACAAACAAACCATATCTGCCTGTTCTTGAGTAACACTGCAAAAGCACACAAGGTGGCTAATGACATTAACCTTTCAGAATGAGCTTTTACAGCTGCAGTGTTTATGATTAGCTTTCAGCTCCAGGCAAGGTCCATTTTATTAATGACAGAAAGGATGGCTCTGACGATGACAAAGAAATAGAATGGAACTGGAATCACCACATTTCAAAATACCCAAAACGTACAATGTAGGGCTCAGTCGTCTTCCTAGGATGTAAGAATAAAATCTGAACCACAACACAAGGTTAATACATAAAGGGAAGCAGCTGTTGAAATCCAGTAAACTGAATTTAATCATGTTGGGAGCACCAAGAATGACAAAATACATTTTAAGGTAAGTGACAAATTTAGATGTTTGATTTTCGTGCATCCTGAGCACAAAGCCGCACGCAGTGACATTTAAATGACCTTATGCTGGTATCTTCAGAATGCAACAGAACAGGTTGAAAGAAATTCAACCCAGTTACCACTTTCCTCACATTTCATTTCCTGGAATGATGCTTAAAGTTGTTTCAGGTCAAGGCACTTGTAGAGAAGCATTTAAGAATCATGTGTATGTCAGAAAAATTAAATAAAAGTAGCCTGGAGCTGCTAAAGGAAGCTAATGTTTGAATAAAGGGCGTCAGGTTTACTGTGATTGATTACTTATCTCAAGCATGTTTCAAGTCTGTGCAAGTTGATTTTTATAACGTACTAGAATGACCTGAAACCAATGGCAGGTAGGAAAATCAATTTTAAAAATGCACCGCTCCACTGCATTTTGGAAAATGTCAGTAACGTAACATATATACAAGTAGTATTTCTTGGGTTCGAACATGCAAAACCACCAGTATGCTCCTTTAAGTCTCAATCCAAACAGTTTTTTAACACTTTATGATCTGATTCTTCTTAGATGGAGATGAAAACGTGCCAGTATGTTCTCAGCTCTTGTGTTATGCCACCACATGTGACCAGAAACAGGAAGTGGATTTGCATGGATTCACTCAAGGCCAAATCAGCCTCAAAGCAACAGCTGAGCGGCTGGAGTTACAGCCGACTGATCAAGCAGACCTCACAGAACGTCCACAAAAGACAGGCAGACGGACTCCAGTTCAGGTTAAAGCCTAACGTGAGATTGTTCTGTGGTCAAATCTCACAAGAATTTGAGGGTTTCACAGCAAAAACTTTTGTTTTCAGTCTTGATGTGTGTAAATAAGTAGTTAACAGGTGAGAATTTGCAGTGTGGACGCCTGGTGTGGAAATATCAACATGGCGAGTAGAAGAACAATTAAAAAAAAAAAAATCTTTTATAACAGAACTCAGAGCATTCACATAACGCAAGAGACGNAGAACAATTAAAAAAAAAAAAATCTTTTATAACAGAACTCAGAGCATTCACATAACGCAAGAGACGAAAGGTCACTAGTAAATGTAAAACCCACTAACAATTAATACTTTACTGAGCAAACTGATGTTCAGTCAAGCATCAGCTTAGATTTTATCAGTCGATACTAATCAATGTCTGGTGTTCATGTTGTTCACAAACCTGTCAATGTAAAGGAGAAGCGATGGAGCAGCCATCCTGCTGTCACCACATAACACACAACCAGTAACTCCTTCACAAGAACAAAAGTCCTGATGGAGTCAAAGCTCTCCTTCAGCAAAAAAGATCTGATTCCATAAGATCTTTGTTTCAGCTACAAAAAGGAAAAAAAAAAGTTGGGCGCACGCTCAACGAGGGTTCAAGTGAAGTGTGTGAAGTGTGAGAAGTTGTAAAGCCTGATACTCTGCGTCACGCCTCCCGAGTGAAGAGGTTTGACTGAACAGATGGGAGGGGAGTAGTGTGTGTGTGTGAGTGTGTATTCTGGAAGGGAGGTGGTATCCTGAACGGCAGAGAGGGAAATTGTGGCTAATAAAACAGGAGGATGAGGATGATTTGGGGCTGAATGGAGAGATTCATCATGAAATAAAAAGTGATGATAACAACATGAATGTGTGCCAGTTGCCTCCACAAAAGTTGGTGTAGTTCAGGGATCCCCAAGTGGCGACCCATGGGCCAAATGCAGCCTGCGGGTCCTATCTATCAGGTCTTCAGATGTCTTCTCCAAAAAAAAAAAAAAANCTCATTTTGTTCAGGAGAATCTAAGCTTTCCATAGATATTCATATATCTCCATTTTATTGAGAAATGACGATATAAAACATCGTAAATGCTACATAGGGACGAGCACAAGGTCTCCGGTCTGTCAGTGGAATATTACGCACATATTACGCACGGGGAACGCATGCCTGTTGCCATGGCTACGTAAAAGCTGATAGGACCACTGACCCATCAATCAAATCCTCTGCTAGTCTACCATCCAATCACAGAGAGGGATTTTAAAATTTAGACTGCCCTCGGAAGTTACATCATCGAGAAGCGACGAAGCTAGGTTTTAGCTCGGAGGCTAGTTTGTGTTTAGTTACATTTATCTCAGGATCGCGTGTCATAAAACATCACGCTTGGGCTCATTTTGTTCGGGAGAATCTAAGCTTTCCATAGATATTCATATATCTCCATTTTATTAAGAAATGGTGATTATAAAACACCGCAACGCTACAGCGATTGCATTTGGAAATCGCAAACCATTGTCAATTTATCTCCAACCTCAATCTGATTACGCCATTACATGACATTTGAAAATAGTGATTTATTGCCTTAATCAGCGCATAATCCAAGTTTAAATAATCATGTTGTCGAGTAGACAACATTAGGGTGTAATGAATGGCTGTAATTAGGGTGTATTAGGGTGTAATGAATGGAATAAATTTTAAGTTCTGGTTGGCGACCCGTGTACATTCTGTTGGGGTTTTTTTTAGGTCATAAACCACCATGTTGTCTGTAATAACACACCACCTTAATGGCTCCATCTGTCTGTGGAATAGATGGAAAACCAGACTGACAACTGGACAAAGGAACAAGAGATCCAAGCAAATACTTATGATGCATCACAATATTACAAACCTCTCCATTTCACAGGGAGTATTTCCAAGCGTATGGAAATCAGCTGTTGTTGTTCCAATATTCAAAAGTGGTGAAACTCATTTGATAGGTAATTATAGACCAATTAGTATTCTGCCTGCAGTATCTAAAGTTATGGAGAAACTGGTTGCTGAACANGTAATTATAGACCAATTAGTATTCTGCCTGCAGTATCTAAAGTTATGGAGAAACTGGTTGCTGAACAAAGTATTCATCATTTAAATACTAGCTCATGTGCTCTGCATCCAAGACAGTTTGGTTTAGACTCAACTGAAGCAGCAGTAGAAAAGGTTAAATCGCTGTTCGATAAAGGTGTTGTTGGAGATGCCTTCTTCAACCTCAAGAAAGCATTTGATACTGTCAATCATAGCATTCTCTTATCTATCAGCTTTTAATTTTTCTTCTACGACTCTCAAATGGATTGAATAATATCTTTTAAATAGATCTCAGATTGTTCCAGTGCATAACCATCAATCAGTTGCTCTTTCCTTATCTACAGGCATCCCACAGGGGTCTATATTGGGTCCACTCACATTTATGCTAACGGTGTTTCCCACAGGTTTAAATTTACTTATGGTGGTGGGCAAGCATCTAAAATATTGAAAAATTTAAACGACCGTAACTTCATAATTTTGCATAACTATTAACAGGCAAAACATGGATTTTTAAGTGGGTGTATCACTTGAATATTTGATTTTGAAAGATTAAGAGATTTTGCAAAATATCAGGAAAACTGAAATATGGTTTTATCTTTGGGAAATGATTGTCAGTAACATGTATGAAAATTAAATATATTAGGCTCAAACATGCAAAATGAGTGATGTGGTCCTTTAATATTATTCACATTTGTCTGTAACTACAGGCTGTAGGGTTTAAAGTAGCCTGTAAGTCATAAAACCTTGAACTTCTGTTAAAGTCAAACACAAATACGTCACTAATAACATCGCAACAGAGTCGGGTTACAGCTGCGAGTTCAGAGAATTTTCCCTCAGCTCGACGGGGTTTTTACAAAATCCCCTTATGAGGTGTGAAACAACATTTACAATCACTTCAAGGATCAACAAACACACTTCACGGAAATTTCAATTTCCCATTTTCAAGGTTATTACAAGCTGGAGCACAGATTTGTTTTCAGTAATCATCAACAGCAGACTCATCTTGGCTTCGTTTGGCCAAGATTACCAGGCGTATTACAACTTCCTGGGGTGTTTACATAAGATTTATAGCTTTATAAGAGTTAACTTTGTAATACTGAATTCAAATATTGAGCTTTTGCTATGCTGAATGTTGCGGGGCTCTTTCTTTGTCTTTACAAAGCCAAAACCAAGAAACTTTTAATGATAAGAATTCATTTCAGTCATAATTGACTGCAGACAATAGAAGATATATATATATACCATCACATAAACTAAACACAGATATTGGTATGCAGTTAAAGTCACAATCCTTATTTTTGTGACTATGCTAAACTTAAATAATTAATTTGTCTTGATGAAAAAATCATTTTTCATCTTTGCCGACTGTGGACTTGCTGCCCATTTCCTGCTGTAGTTACAAACATTATTGATGTAAAAAAAAAAAAAAAGTTTGATGATGTGTTGACCTTTATTTCTACCTTTATATTACAGATTGTAGCTTTAATACGTGCAGATTTGCCAAGTTACATGGAGAACTTTGCTGAATAAAAATCAAAACCACCTCAGCTAGCACAAACTAATAACACAGTCTGTACAACTGCTTCTTTGTCTTCCAATTATATTTAACGATGACTGTAGATAACACTAATTAAAGGACAATACCGTCTATTTTGCACATTTGAGCCTAATATATTCATTTTTCATACATGTTACGTTACTGACAATCATTTCCCAAAGGATAAAATCGTATTTCAGTTTTCCTGATATTTTGTAAAATCTCTTAATCTTTCAAAATCAAATATTCAAGTGATACACCCACCTTAAAAATCCATGTTTCTCCTGCTAATAGTTACACAGCCTTATGAAGTCACGGTCCTTTAAATTTTTCCATAAACGCAGGTCTTCTTTTGGGACTATATTCCCCGGTGGAGGCATACATTCACTCCACGCTTTTTATTGAGCTTAAACACTAAAATTACATAACTTCTAAAAAAACCTGAATACACGTCTTGTTGGTGATGATGGATTACCTATCCCAAGAACGTTTACAGTATCAACAAGTTGATTTTAATAGCAGAATGAACTGAAACCAATGGAGGTCTGGAAGGTAGGAAAAACATTTTTAATTCACCGTTCCAGTAGTATGCTTTGGGAAATGATTGTAACAGCACATGCTTGAAAATTTAATATATTAGGCTCAAACATGCAAAATGGTCCTTTAAGTTAACTTCCCATTTCTGCATCAGCACGCACACTTCACACACACAAAAAGTGAGTCAGTAGGTAAGGATGAAGTTATACAGAGGTTACACAAGATTAATCAGATTAAACAGAGGATTTAGAGTCAAATGACCCTTGATTTTTCCTTGAACAAGACAGAATTTTGTGCTATTGCAGGAAAAAGATGTGAAAGAGTTCAAGCTACATGACTTTGCGTTATGTGATGTTCTGAGATGTGTGTGTGTGTGTGTGTGTGTGTGTGTGTGTGTGTGTGTGTGTGTGTGTGTATGTGTGTGTGCTGAGAGAGGGGCAGCAGAATGTTCTGGATAACTGCTGTTTGGAAAGGAACCTTGAGCAATGGCTGCTTTTGTAAGACCACGATAAGGCGAAACTTTCAACAAGGGTTTGGTGAGAGGAAGTACAGAGTACAAACTGAGAAACCGCTGAGGTGGATCGCTCACAATGCAGCGCGAGTTTCTGTCCAGTAATGTATTACAGCATCAACATCAAAAGTTTGGGTTTATCTGTGGACATTTTTGATTTGAAACTTTAACGATTGTTTGATTCTCTACAAATCTCTGCTGCACCTTTAATTGCCGGTCAATAATCTTCAATTAAGAAGCTCTTATTTACACTAAATCCAACAAGAACAGCACATATTGACGAGAAAAATTAATAAATCATCAATACACAAAGAAAAATGAGGAATTATCCTTTAAAGACTGCTGTGACCAGGTGAGACAGATTCTATGTGATAACTGAACTTACCTGTTGAATAAACCAGCTAGAGGCCCCAGCCTCTTTCGCCCGCTATCTTCTTCCTCGTGCATGCCACCAGACCCCAAATGCGGCTGCACGGGACTCCACAAATCCCTCAGGATTCCCGGTGACGACAGCGTCACGTCTGAGAAGTGAGCAGTGTCATCGGTCTCCAAGGTGACGATGGCACTCGAGTCAGAAGTGACCGTGAAATCCAAGATGTCCTCATTGGAAACCGACAGTTCGGTGCTCATGCTGGACACGCTGCACACAGAGATGTTGTCGCTCCGGTTTAAGGCTAGGCCCCCCGCACTCATCCCCATGGTAACAGATGATCTAAGGGCAGGGCTGAAGAGGCGGATGGAGTCGTACCCGCTGCGGGGGAAGGTAGAGGATTTGCAGATGACCTTGCCTTCAGAGGGTTCATCCAGAGGTAAAGTTGCTGGGGAATCGTCACCTGAGCGTTGATGGAGGACAGGCTCTGGAGGGTTGATCTCCAGGGTTGGGATGCCAGAGTCCTGAGAAGTCAGGCTCTGGCTGTCCTCTTCCAGGTCTGCGTGGCTTTTTTGGGGGCTGCTGTAGTAGATGGAGGTCGGTGAGCAGGACGGCTTGTAGCTGGGCTGGACTGTACCGCTGCGGGGGGCGATGCTGAGTTCGCTGTAATGAAGGTCGGAGGCAGTCTGGCCTTTCACCACGCAGCCATTCTCTGTTATAACTCCTCCAGACATGCCTTAAAAAGAACACATTCAATAAATGTCACAGATGTAACCACAAATCATTATTCCATTCGGGTGTGTTAATGTCAGGGCTCTGGTATTGAACATGTTGGCTCGGCTTAGTCGCATTCCCAAAATGCATTAGCATTATTAGATACACCTGTGCTTTTCTGGTAACATTAAAGGACCATACCATCCATTTTGTATGTTTGAGCCTAATATATTCAGTTTTCATACATGTTACGTTACTGACAATCATTTCCCAAAGGGTAAAACCGTATTTCAGCTTTCCTGATATTTTGCTAAATCTCTTAATCTTTCAAAATCAAATATTCAAGTGATACACCCACCTTAAAAATCCATGTTTCTCCTGCTAATAGTTACACAGCCTTATGAAGTCACGGTCCTTTAAATTTTTCCATAAACGCAGGTCTTCTTTTGGGACTATATTCCCCGGTGGAGGCATACATTCACTCCACGCTTTTTATTGAGCTTAAACACTAAAATTACATAACTTCTAAAAAAACCTGAATACACGTCTTGTTGGTGATGATGGATTACCTATCCCAAGAACGTTTACAGTATCAACAAGTTGATTTTAATAGCAGAATGAACTGAAACCAATGGAGGTCTGGAAGGTAGGAAAAACATTTTTAATTCACTGTTCCAGTAGTATGCTTTGGGAAAAGATTGTAAGTCACGTTACATGTATGAAAATTGAATATATTAGGCTCAAACATGCAAAATGGCCAGTATGGTCCTTTAAAATCAACAGCTGCTATTGTGTTTCACTTTACTTTGCTGTATTTTTGATATGTTTTTGTACCATCATTCTGTTATTTTATTCTATGACTTGACTTGCTTCCAATTGTCCGTAAAGCTCTTTGTGAACAGTTTTTAAAAAAGCTCGATACCTAGATTTTTATTCTGTTGCTGCTTTATTATTAAAGGCTTCTTCTAATTAGCCCAAACATAAGATATGACAAACAATAGGTCTGGAAGGCTACAGGGGAGAAAGATGATCCAACAATAACTAGGCTGTAACTGGAGTCAGAACTGAAATGTGAACAGGATCCCAGCAGGTTGACATCATGTTTTAACACTAAGCTAAGCTAAGGCTAGTATGGCTAAGCACCAAATTAGCACCCTGTCAGCTAAATACTTAAAATAAGTAAATAAATCTATGCTGCTAAAATGTATTTGACAGCATAAATTAAAGTGGATCTGATTCAGCCATAAGTGAAAGTGCTTTGGTCTTTAATAAAGTAAATCATTTAGCTTTGCAGACAGTATGGGTTTTTTTTATTTTTAAACACACACTTGTCTTTCCATAAATAATTTCACTGGATTTACGGCGACAGGACAATATGTGCTACCCGGAGTTGTTTCCTAACTGCACCACCTGCTGCAAGGAGACGAATCTGAAGTAAACGTCCACAGAAACTGATCATTTTTATTGCTGTTCTTCCTACAAGATGTGTTCGAGGTCTCCATAAGCACTTTAGCGAGTCACTTGTTTGTTTTATTGAGTGTAATTCAAGCCTTCTGTTGCAATAATTGAGAGCCTGGCAAGATGGCAAACGGTTAAAGCCACTAAGTTTGTAGTAAATCCTTACCCACATGCGATGCTAAAGTTAAACTCTAACACTGGATCTAATAATGTTTTACAAATGGCTGAAATACACAGCTGAGTTCCTGCCTAAGCTCTAAAACCCTGACCTGCGGGTTGTCATGTGAGCCTGGTAAGACTTTGTCCCAAAACAAAGCAACAGGCTGTTCCTGTGCCACTGTGAACAGAACTGACTGGGTAGAGTTCATTTTGAAAGGAAAACTTTATTGAAAATACAATATCATTAACGTATTTTTAATCATAAATCTTTAAAACGTATTAGCAGCTGAGAGTGACATTTTAAAAATCCAGGAGTTAAATTTTTTGCTAGCACACCCAGACAAAACAATTTAATTTTCTGATTGTTTTAATTTTTGAATCCAGGGGAGACAAAACTCACCTAATATTGTCACTTTACCTCTTAGAAATACGGTAAGCAGCCAGTGTTAACTAGCCTTAAAAGTTGTCATTTTATCACAATAATGGAATTAAATGTATGCCGAATTTAAGAATGGCTTCTAACAATTAACAAAACGCCTCAAGTCATAGTTTATTAAATTAGGAAATGTGCTAAAATGTAAATCAACTTTAAACGTCAGGTTTTTTAAAACGTAGTTTGGCGTGACGGAAACCTCAAATACAGTTCATATCAAAGCGAGTACAGTTTATGTTAGAAATGTCGAATAAGAATATTAAGACGGTAAATATGTAGCTTAGCAGCCCTACCACAGCGACTTTCTGCCCGGTCCTCGGTGCCGTGGGTCGTGTTCGCCATGCTCCCGTTGTTGATGCTACAGGTGGGCGGCGGAAGGTAGCCGGCTGGAGCGGTCCATGATGATGCTGTGGCTACTGCTGCACCATCACCTCCCTGACATGGCTACGAAGCTTACTAAACATACACAATGACAGTTTTAAGGACATTTATCAAGAAAAGTACATTAATTCGCTGTCAGAAAGACGCCAAAATAAATAAACACTACGTAGATCCGGACTTGCTAAGTACACTTGTCCGCCTCCTTGGCAGCGCTTCCTCAAATATAACCCGAGGTGCTTTTTTTTTNTTTTTTTTTTTTTTTTTTAATCAATTTATTTATTTATTTATTGGTTTCCATATCATCCCAAACTGAGACGAAATACTTTTTATATGCTTAGGAATTATATAAACAAACATGATAGTTTAAGTTTTAACATTTTCATACCTGTCTCGATGCTTCCGCCGCCATTTTAAAACAAACTTACACTGAGAGTGCGGTGTAATCGAGCCAAGAATGCTCCGCGATGATAGATTCACCTGTCTGGACCTGAAGACATTAATAATCGATCTACATTCCTACATCAGCATAAGCGAAAAGTAAATAATTTCCCCCAAAATAATTTTTGGTTTTTTTAGAGTTTTATTATTATGTTGAGGTTTATTAGATACTTTAAGTTAATGTTTTATATATATTTCCATGCCCGAAATTGTTTTCTGCATCATGTCATTTTGGGAAAGTCTCTAGAATTATTTTATATTAAGAAGGGACAGTAAATCTGCCATATTTTCTCCCTTTGGACATTTTGACTTGATATAAGCAGGACAAGCACAGGTGCAATTAATAACATTAATCAAGGCTGCATCCCTTTATGTGTGTATACCAGTGAATCAGCATAGACAATACCATAAATACTCATCTATGGCTCATTAGAATGGCTGATAAGTGGGATAAAGACATGATTACTTTTTTTTTTTTTTAACAATGAGAGACATAAAAACAGACAAATATCAAAGTCAAGGATTATACTTATGCTTTCCCTGCTTTCAATAAACTCTCCAGAGTAGCATCTACTTTTATTACCTCTTTAGAATTAATAATACCCCAAAATATATTAGAAAAAAAATAGAATTTCATTCTACATTTCAAAAATAAGTTACCAACAAATAAACTATCACTGATAGCACATGGCAAAAATATTTAATTTTTTTAATTTCCAATATGCCAATAACCCAGCTTTCCTAACTAGTAAATTTGCTTTATTATTGATAAATAAAACCGGATATAGCTTAATAAATGCACATCTCATGGTAGTATTTCTCATATAAAGGCATTCAGTGTTAGTGTCTACCATGTGTCAACCCACAAAAACATGATTTCCAAAATGCATAGAAGTCAGGCTTCAACATTAATTATGATTTAAACAGGAACTTACTACTTCTCCTGCTGTCTGCATACTGCCCTCTAGTGTTAGCACAGCAAACAGGCAATTACACCAATGATATTTGGTTTATTCCTTTATTAGATGTTAAGAAATCCACAATGGAACAAAATAATTTACTCAGGGTGTACGTGAAAATAGAACAACAATACTTGGGACAGATGGGGGGTTTAGGAACAAAGAGGAAGGTCGGTGAAAGAGCATCAACTAGATGAGAATGGAAAAGACGAGGAGTTGTCAGTGCTGGATATGTTCTTCAGACCACAGTGCAATCTATCAGTGTTCCAAACGCATAACCCTCACTGAAGGCGTTTTCTCATCCAGCATGTTTTCAAACACAGCCTAGTAATGGAAGAATTAAACTGAAAATGACGTGATGTGTTCCTTCCTATTCCCATGTTAAAGGACCATACCAGCCACTTTGCATGTTTGAGCCTAAAATATTCAATTTTCATACATGTAACGTTACTGACAATCATTTCCCAAAGCATACTACTGGAACGGTGAATTAAAAATGTTTTTCCTACCTTCCAGACCTCCATTGGTTTCAGTTCATTCTCCTATTAAAATCAACTTGTTGATACTGTAAACGTTCTTGGGATAGGTAATCCATCATCACCAACAAGACGTGTATTCAGGTTTTTTTAGAAGTTACGTAATTTTAGCGTTGAAGCGCAATAATGCTTCCTCCTGGTGCATTCAAATGCTGTAGTGAAGAACTGACAAGAAGCATTTTCAGATCATTCTGCACTTTTTATTGAGCTTAAACGCTAAAACTATGAAACTTCTAAAAACAAAAAAAAACCTGAATACACGTCTTGTTGGTGATGATGGATTACCTATCCCAAGAACGTTTACAGTATCAACAAGTTGATTTTAATAGCAGAATGAACTGAAACCAATGGAGGTCTGGAAGGTAGGAAAAACATTTTTAATTCACCGTTCCAGTAGTATGCTTTGGGAAATGATTGTCAGTAACGTTACATGTATGAAAATTGAATATATTAGGCTCAAACATCGAAATGGTCCTTTAAGCAGTTTTTGTGATTCAGCTTCTTACATTCATTGAGATTCACACACACACACACACACACACACATCATATTCTTTCAATCTAACCTCATTTATATTCCTTAAACCAAAATATTTTGTTTAATCCAACGTTAAAAAAAAAAAAAAGATGGAGTGTGATGTTAACATGCTGCTTTTAGAGACATTCCACCGTTTATTTTTCTCAGGTGTCCCTCACTCAAAAGCAATTAACATGCAAAAATCAACTGAAGGAGTTTTCTCCATGTACATTTTTTTTTTTTTTTTTTTTTTTTTTTACATGTGCCAAGGTATTGCATAGGACTCGGGGTTTTTGAATTCCCCTCCACATTGCTTATGCAATCAATGGCTTGGGTTCTGTAAAACTAGCTCAAAATTACAGTCAAACTCGGGTTGGTTTGGAAATAACTCAATTATTTCTGCTCTACAAACCAAATGAAGATTTTACACTGATGCTTCAATGCACTGTCACAGATTTTAGCGTAGTCAAAACAGAACGCTTTAAGGTTCCTGAGTGTGTGATGCTTGTCAAAGAAAGGTGACAAAGCTTGAAGTTTCATTCATGTTTCAGTTTTGCACAACAGTTAACCTAAACTAAACACCGAGCCACTTGAGGGTCTTTTTGTTTTTTGTTTTTTTAAAGTGGCAATGCACCGAACAAACCTTTGTCATTACAAATTTTTTTTCACTTTTCAAAATAAAGGGGCCATTAAGAAGACACCTTCACCTGCGACAGTGCATTACAGCGAGTCTGCTCACAAGTTTTTCACTCTACATTACAGATGGAGGGATGGTGATTATTTGTGCTTCACTTTTATGTTCTAATATCCTGTTTCAAAACAATAAAATTGGAAGAGTAGAAACCAGCAGTTAGACGTGCAAGAAATGCACAATGCATTTATCTGCGGATGCTTTAACTTAATTTAACTGTCAAATGCACAAGCCACAACAAAATGATCAGTCCAAGCAGACCTCAAGAGTTTCAGAACAGAAATTTGTTCAGGTTGCATTTCAAATTCAGGGGGGAAACAAATGCATTTGCATTTTCTGTAAATGTAGGCTATGATCCTCCGTACATTCACGATTTTTCTGAGATAAAGTTATAACACGCTCATTTCTCACCAGTGCATTTTTACAAGTTCTATGCAGACAGACACACTTTCACACTGTGAGGCATCACTCAATATTTCAACAAGATACACTGTAAACCAACAAATAAAAACACACATCATATGGGGGGAAAAAAAAAAAGCATATGTACCTTTGTGTAATTCTGTCATGGTTTTGGTTTGACCTTTGTCCCCGTTTTGTGATACATTTGTTGTGCCTTTATGGACAATCAATGCTGCTTTTGTCCTTCTGCTTTGGGGCTATGAACTGAAAGAATGTCTGGAAACGTGAGATTTAAATATCTGCGAGTATTTCTGGTTCAGATGTTGCAGGCCTGACAACTAAGACGAGTAACCTTAAAATAAAAACCAAGCCACATTCAGCCAGAACTGCTATCAGGAAACGTTTTTTTTTCTTTTCACAATTTCGCAAAAGATATTTAAGGATTCTGTCTGAACTACAAACAAAACTCAGCTTATGGCATCTATTCAGCCATTTTATGGAACTGCAACTTCAGATTTTTTTTTTTTTGTTTGTTTTGTTTTTTTAGAATATATTCATAGCACCAATAGTCTGTACCATAGAATTTACAAAAAAATAAAGTTTCATCTTTTGCAACACAGATGTCTGCAGAAATGGCTGTAGTCATGTCTTTTCAAGATGGGATTTACCTCAAAAACAAACTTTTTCCCATTTCCCCATTGCATTTAAGTAGATTATTAGTATTTTTTTGCCAACAAAACTCCTTTATGATTTCTTTTTTATGTATTTAGATTTTTTCTTTTTTTTTTTTTTTTTNTTTTTTTTTTTTTTTTTTAGCCTAACAAACCATACTATGTCTACTACTAGCTCTCGAAAGACTAACCATTCAAAAATCAGATGTTTCACACGTGGGGAGTTTATGGATTTTTTAGAATAAAGCTGCACACATTCTCTACTTCACATTCAGAAAGGCATCCGAACTATTTAAATTAACCCTTGAATTCTTACACAACTCAAAAATCTCACCACCCTTACACTGTCTTTCTGGACACAAGATGGAAAATAGAGGATGCAATAGCAGTCGTTTCACACGGCGTTAGGTTTTAACTAGAAAAACAGGAGTGAGACTTGTGGGACGAACATACATGCACAACCATTCAGACACCACCTACTACCAGTATTCTCAAAAGCAAAAAAAAAAAAAAAAAAAAAANGGAACAAAAGTGATGAGGTTTAAAAAAAAAAAAAATCATCCTTAATACCTAACTGTGAGATCTGAATGAGAACCAGTGTACAGAAGAATCAACTAAAACAAATTCTAAAATGCATGTGTGCACGTGGCATCACTCAAAGACAGAACATATTTTTTGAGTTTTCCTATTTTCACTCACTTTTTGTTGATCTGATTGTTGATTACACAAGGTTAAAGTTAGTAAATGAAAACAACAATGTTAAGGGTGGATTTTTGTAGAGGTGTCTCCTCAGAAAATTAGCCTACGTTAGCTTTTCCAGCTCTGAGATGACCCTGAATTTTTGCTGGTAAAGGTCCAGTCACAAAGGAGGAGAAACTTTCCTCGATGACAGGTGTCCTCTGCAAAACTGGAGTATTCAAATGTTACTGCTCCCTGGAGAGAAAATGAGGGAAATGGTTAAGATTTTTCTTTTTTTTTTTTTTGCTGATTAAAAGGATTTCTCTCTAGTTCCAGTATTTGTGCTAACCTAGGCTCTGTCCTGAAGTCACACAGATTAAATTGATATTGATTTTCTCACTTGACAGTGGGTTAAGAAAAAAAAAAAAAAAAAAAAAAGCACATTCCCCAAATTTCCAGAATTTTCCTTTAAATAAAGAGAAAGCTGCAACATAAACAGCATGCCAGTACTAATGTTTTGGATATGCAGCTTGTTTTTACTGTTATTTTGCCTCCCACCTTTTGAAAAGGACCATACCATCCATTGTGCATGTTTGAGCCTAATATATTCAATTTTCATACATGTAACGTTACTGACAAACATTTCCCAAAGCATACTACTGGAACGGTGAATTAAAAATGTTTTTCCTACCTTCCAGACCGCCATGGATTTCAGTTCATTCTGGTACGCTATTAAAATCAACTTGTTGATACTGTNAGCGTTTAAGTGCAATAAAAAGCGTGGAGTGAATGTATGTCTCCACCGGGGAATATAGTCCCAAAAAGAAGCGTTTATGGAAAAATTTAAAGGACCGCGACTTCATAAGGCTGCGTAACTATTAGCAGGAGAAACATGGATTTTTAAGGTGGGTGTATCACTTGAATATTTGATTTTGAAAGATTAAGAGATTTTGCAAAATGTCAGGAAAGCTGAAATACGGTTTTATCTTTTAGGAAATGACTGTCAGAAACGTAATATGTATGAAAAGTGAATATATTAGGCTCAAACATGCAAAATGGCCAGTATGGTCCTTTAAAAGAAATCTGGGTATTTTTTAAAGAAAATGAGTAAAAGCCAAAAACAATTAGCCTTAAACAAGCTGGATTCCAATTTAATAACTGGTTATAAAGACTCGCGTACAAGCCAAAGGCACAGCTACGTTCAGTTACATAAGTTACATATACACCAATACATCAACAAGAACTGGAAACTAAAATCAGTAAATACAGGAATAAATTAAGTTAATTATGACCCCATTATGAAATGTCCCACATGCAATCACACAGTAATCACAATATTTCATTTTGGACTACACTTTCATTATCTCTGCCTTTGTAGATTTAGTTGTTGTTGTAGAAAATGAAAACAAAAATATGGTGAATTGGTGAACCTAATTGGTAAAAATATGCTGAGTGGTGTTTACCTGTACACTGAGATCCAGGGAAAAGGGGGGAACAGAGCGTGTTCTGCCACCAGCACTCGTCTTGCTGATTGCCAGTTCCTCCCTGTGTACTTATATTCAACAGCGGGTACTAAACAAGACAAACAAGAAATAGTCAGCAAGTCTTTCAGGAAAGAGCCGGAGACATTTAACTTCATTAACAGCTGATGATATGACTCTTAGAATGCTTTAGGGACTAGAGGTATTTTTCTGCTCATGCATTAATTAGGCACTGGATCATTATCATAATCACACGTTTTAATGAATTCTCACCTCTGGCACACCTCCAACAAAGTCATAAGCTATCCCGTACTTGGGGATCTGAACTGCTGGTGCGCATAAGCAGGATTCTTTTTCTGCAGAAGATTCCTTCTTTTGAATCTTCCCAACAGAAAGGTCCATCGGTTCACCTGCAGTTGATGCGGCTTCTGCCGTTTTGCAGTCTAAGCAAATCTCTTGCTCAGCGATTGGCAGGAGGGTACTGGAGCCCTCCTGTGAATCCAGAGAGGTCTGGGCACTCTTCTCCATGCCAGACTTCTTTAATCTGGGTAAGAATTTACCAGATTCCAGTTCTGACTTCCCATAATAAGGGCCCTCGCATTCTGCATCCTCTTCCAGAGGTTTGAGATCTGCCTGAGGATCGTCAAAAACGTCCACCGGTGCTAGAATGGGGAAACTCGTCTCCTCTTTGTCTGTCTCAGCCTCTGAATCACTTTCCCCACCAGGAGACAACTCTGAGGCCGATATTGGTCGGAAATGAGTTCTGGGAGAAATGCGAATGGCCCTATACTGCGTCCGATTGATGCCATATATTCGTGGGTGGAAGGCTTCATTCTCAGAGTCCGAACACAGTATAGATTTGGGTTTGAACCCTGGACTGAAGGAAGCCATGTCCTCAGGTTCAAACGAACACTCAACATGGAGGACTTGAGAGAAGGGATTGTTCAGGTTGAAGGATGCAAAGGGGTATTCTAAACCTTGCTCCTCAGTATGCAAGCCTCCGTAAGATCCAAGTAAATCTTCATGGAAGATGAAAGAAAATCCCTTATTCAATACATCTCCACCTCCCTTTATGGCCTGATCGCTTTGCCCAAAGGAAACCAGGGGCCTCCACAGGGGCCGATGCCCAGGGGCAAAGCAGTTGGCCGTGTTCATGAACACATCTGTACTCGTGATGGCAAACATGTCTGAGCTAGAAGCAGTCGCGGCTGCAGCTGCACACTGCAGCAGGTGACCTTGTGTTTCACTGGGCGGCACTATGGCCCAATTCTTATCACCGCTTAGTGTCTTCAACTCTCCGTACACGCCTCCTAGGATGAACGATGTACTCTCCTTGTCAGAACTCAAGTCCCAGGGCTTGGACGGAGTCATATAATCCCCGGTACCGTCTACCTTGGAGAGTTTGTTTTTGGCTAAGCCCTGCTCTTTGTTCTTCCCTTCCCAAAGGTGATACTCTGACCGCTGCACTGCTTTTTTCTGGGGTCCCTGAATCGGAACTCCTTTTGCCTGCACCTCGAGACAGCTGCAGCAGTAAGTGCTCGATTCATCCGTGAATAGCCCCTCGCTTGTTTTTTCTGCTCCTCGCCTCGACATTACAGACTTATCATCTCCAATTGCAGTCCAAATGTCCTTTATTATCCCTGAGTTGTAATCGTCACTCTGTTGGTTTGTGTTTTCCGAAAATATGCCAGTGCTGTATTTATTACTCTCATCCTCTTCCAATGCTATACCGCAAATGGACTCTAATTTAGACTTTTTGGTAAATGTCTGACTGGATGCTGTGTTAACACTGACTTCCTCACACTTTCGGCCTGCATCTTCCTGCAAAAAATCCAGGATTTCATCCTCTAGATATGTACCAGAAAGAGGAGGAATTATACAATCAATCTCTTCATTGCCAATTTGAGCAGCATCCTCTGTTTGAATGTTGCCTTGCTCATTGTCTGAACGAGTCTCCTCTGAATGTGACCATGGACTGCAAGTTCGCGTTGAAAGGTTAGAACAGTGTTCAGTTTCATCAAAGGCACTATTTTTGGTCCATATTAGCAAACGAGACTGTTTATTCGAATGTGGATCGAGACAGCTACTTGAATCTGTGTTGTTTTCGTGACCAACGGTGAGTGAGTTGCGGGGAAAAGGAAAAGTGGGGCTATCATACTGCAGCTCAAAAAGAGAGAAGCAGGATGAATTTAATCCAGATGCTTCACTGGTGGTTTCAGGAACAGGCGGCTCCTCCAGATTTCCAGATAGCTTGCTCAAGGTGAATGAAACGCTATCAAGAAGGGGGGAGAGCCGAACGGGAGAGTCTCCTACAAAACTTTCGCCATCTATATCTTCTGAAGTAGATGGCGAATAACATCCCCAGACTTGAGCCATGTTTTCAAGATCTTGTAATAAGAATCCAACAGATCCTGAAGATTCATGTGCTTCTGCCCTTATTGCACTTTCCCCTTGCTGCTCAAGGCCATCTAACACTAAACAACATTCTGCCTCATCGTCTCTTTGCTCTTTGCTTTTTTGTCGAATCATGCTTAAGATCCGACTCTCTTGTATCGAGTCTGAGGCACTAGTATCCAATATGGATTGATAAATATCAACTTCATAGAAGTGAGTGAATTCAGACAGATGCTTGTCATCTAAATCTCTACTATCCTCGGGCTGAGGGCAGCTTGAAGTCCCAGTGAGTTCAGCAGTATCATCTTCTGTTTCGCCAGGCCCTTCCACAAAGTGCCCGTCCACAAATGAGCCTGCTGCAAGGTACGCCCGCTGGTAGTTCTCATTGGCAATACAGATTCCCTGGATCCTCCCCGGCAGCCTATCCATGTCAGCTGATAAGGCAAAGCCGTCAGGAGAGTCCACCTTGCTTCGATATTTTGTTTCTAGCTTGCTTTGTCTGCTGCTGTATGGGACAAAATATTCTGTGATGGGCTCAGTGTACCAAAGCGGCTCCTCCATATATTCTTTCTTGTTTCTGGCCTCAACTCCGGACTCTTTTGCTTCCACCCAGCCTGGATCTTTACGGTTTTCCTTCAGCGGTCTCTTCCCCTTTTTGTAAAGCTGTGGCTGCTTGGCAGGGCCTCCAGCGGCACTGCTGCCGTTGCCTCCTGCATTCCTTCGTTCCTCTTTGTCGATAACCTTCAGAGCCAGCTTCACCTGACCGCCGTTGCGCGTTCTCTTGCTTTTTCCAGCCTCCCTTGATTTGTGCCTTATTTTAATTCCCCTGCTGCTGGATGATTTTGAGTCACCTTGGTTCCCACTTGAGCTCGAGCCCGCCTCGCTAGAGCCAGAAGACCAGGATCGGGGTCGATACTTGCCCTCGGATCTGTGCCTCGTCTGTCTCTTCAAGTGGATGGCAGATTTCTCCTCCGTTGTTGCACCTCTATGGCATCGGTTTTCCTTCTCCTTCTTGCTTCGTCGTTGCTGGTTTTTCTCACCGGTCACAGTTGTGATGGTACCGCATGCCTCAAGGTTTCGCTCCTTTGCAGCCTCGCCTTCACTGTTGCAATCTTTTGGGGAAGAGGTGTCCGTGCTGGTCTGTGGGGCTGCTGAGGAAGATGAACTGGAGTATGCACAGGCCTTAGCCTTGTTCCACACCGTCATGATCTCTTGGAGACAAACAGGTTTCTCTGACAAAGGTGGAAAGGCTTCATAATACCTAAAGTCACAATGTGAGAGAAAAACTTGACTTTAATGCATTAATCGTAGTACAATTCAAATAAGCAAATACTTCTGCAGCCCAGTTTTAGTAAACATGGAAATACACAGACAGACGTTAGCTATGATGTAGCTTACATTTCCACCTGGTCCTTGGAAGAGGGGGATTCGGTGCGCTCTGGAGACTGAGAGCCGTCAGATTTCTTTCTAATCTGTTTTTCCTCTGTAAAGACATTGTACAATTACATTTAATGTAGTAGGATTACGTGATCACCGGCATTTGTTTGTTAGCAGGATATTCCAAAAAGCTATGGACAGATTTGGATGAAATTAGCGGAACAGATAGATAATGTTGCGAGGGTAGCACAGCTCATTTAAGAAACAACACTGTGTGTGTGTGTGTGTGTGTGTGTGTGTGTGTGTGTGCGTGTGCGTGTGTTCGGGGTTGGTTAATGTTGAATTCAGTAATAACCTCAGCCTTGAAGCAATACAGCAAGCTCCCCTGTGCTTCCTGACCACGGTCAGGAGGCTGAAGCAGGAAATGTTAACAGTATAAAATCAATGCTAATGGGCTGACTTCAATGAAATTTAATGTGATGGCTCTTTTTAAAATTATTTTTATTTTCTTTTTTTATTGGGGATTGGCAGAGGTAACTGTTCTTGAAGTGCCTTCTTGTTCTTCATATGTTTTCTTAAATTAGTTTGCACAGAAAACTGGTAAATATGGTAATGAAGGGAATGGCTCATACCTTTCTGTTTGTTTTGGATGTCCTTTAGTTTAGAGCAAAGCTCCTCAACGAGGCTCTCAATTCCAGAGTTCTGCTCAAATAAAAAAGAGAAAGAAGAGATTTTTTTTAAAAGACATATTGTCCCTTTGGCCCATCTTACACAATGTGCATATAAATTTAATACTATCTGCATAATTACATATAACCACTACCAAGTTCACTTGCATGGTATACGTGCACACTTATGTATGTGGCTTTGAGCAAGAACAATCGTGAGAACAGACATAAGCACATTTCTTCATACAAGCCTATTCTATTATTTGTTAGAAAACTCAAACAAATTAAACAATTAAACATTCCAGAATCAAGTCCAAAAATGTTTTTACAGAAAACAAACCAGAAGTTCATCAACTTGGACCCTAAATTAACTGAAACTACAAGTTAGCTGACTTGTGAGAGCTTAAAGGACCATACCGGCTACTCTGCATGTTTGAGCCTAATATATTCAGTTTTATACACGTAACGTTACTGACAATCATTTCTCAAAGCATACGATTGGAACAGTGAATTAAAAATGTTTTTCCTACCTTCCAGAGGTAGGAAAGGTTTCAGTTCATTCTGCTATTAAAATCAGCTTGTTCATACTTGAAAGTTCTTGGGATAGGTAGTCCATCATCACCAACAAGACGTGTATTCAAGTATTTTTAGAAGTTGCATATTTTTCGCGTTTAAGCTATAATCCCAAAAGAAGACCTGTGTTTATCTATATTGCATATTGCCTGCATTTGAACATATTAGGCTCAAACATGCAAAATGGCCGATATGTTCCTTTAAACAAGGTCAACCATGACTGTGCTATATTCAGCCATGTAGAAATACTTTTTAAAAAAAAGAAAGAAAAAGGTAAATTAATAGCAGTAAATGTCTCCTTATATGTTGAAAACATAGCAGAGTGGGAAACATGAAACACTGAACATTTACCACATGCCCTGTATTGTTACCGTCTTCTAAAAAGAGAATAATGTCATACACAAAATTGCATTCATATATAAACAACACTCAAACAATCATGATCAGTTGCCAGCTCAAACTAATTAAATAATGTCTAAACAAATACCCTCAAAATCAAAGCCAAACCAAGCCACACTTTTTTGGCTCATTGCTGTATATACTCGAGTATAAGCCGAGTTTTTATTTCCAACTATCACAAAGCAAATTGGGGGGTCGGCTTATACATGAGAAATTCAAATTTGATCCCAGAGAACGAAGTTTCCAGTGGTGAAAATACTACCCATTACCACTACCCATGGAAACTACTGTAGTTTAAATCATACCTTAGCATGAGATATTTCCTGACTAAACATCTTATCAGCACATTTTGTGGCCACCAGTAAGCGCTGCTGTGATTGGTCAAAGACAAAAGAATGGGCCAGAGATGACCTTATTATAAAAGTGTTGTTTCATACACCGGTACGGTACCATTATTGGGTAATCTCGGTCAACATGTTTTGTGCTTTATTAGCAAGAAGCTAACAGAAAGAGGAGTATGGAAAAGTTCATGTCAGTTACGGTAATCAGCTGCTGAAATAAATATCATGTTTACCGGTACGTGGATTATTTTCAGAAAATCACAGGGATACTATGAGAATACCCAGAAAAACAGGTAATTTGCTAAACAAATAAATTGATGGAACATCAAGGACCTCATATACGGGTTTTCTTAAAAATCTAAACTTGCAGGTCAAAATCATGTCGGCTNAACATCAAGGACCTCATATACGGGTTTTCTTAAAAATCTAAACTTGCAGGTCAAAATCATGTCGGCTTGTACTCGAGCATTTAAGGTAGTTTCTGTTCTGTTCCTTAAAATAAAAGCCTAAAAGCCTTTATCACGCCACCTCACAAAAACAGGCAAGTTGTCTCTCCTGCCTGAGTTTCCTCTTGCATCACTGTGCTAATGCCGGTCAGCTGACAGCCGAGCGAGTCTGCTGTTCAGTGCTGCAACCCTGTGCAGCGTGGTGAAAAAATAGACCGCAGAGTCCAGTCCCCAGAGAGCAGCTCAACACTCCTCCTCTTGCCTTGCAAACCCTTCCCCCCATTCACCCTCCAGCTTTATGTAGTGTCATTCTCTGTGACAGCCCCCCCCACTACTGCTGGCCAACAGTCAGCAAATTCCTCTGCTGCCTTTTTACTCACAAATAGCATAGAACTCAAGTTTGTTCTTCTGGGATATATCTTTACATGCAAACTGAAGTCCTTTGAAGGTCAAACAGTTTAAGGGAAGATAGACATGTTTTTGACATGGAAAACTTAATCAGTGACCTCAACATAACCTTTCCCGTGAAAACTAATTGAAGGTGTGGCAACTCAGTCAAATAAGGTGAGTATTTGATTACTATGAAGGTTTTGTCCTGTTCAGGTGTTTAGTATCTATTTTCTATTTGCATGTAATTAATATCTGCCTATCTGCACTTCTGGCTCCACACCAAAGAAATAGAAAACACAAATTCTCACACAATATACAAAAACATTGATGAGATGCACAGGCTTACAACACCAGTAGAACAATGCTTACTTCATCAGATGCAGAGCGGAGGCATTGTACAGCAGCTTGCTTCTTCATTTCCTCCAGACTCAGGTCTGTCCCTCCTTTCTTCTTACTCTTGCCCCATTTCTTCCCAGTTCCCTTCTCCCAGCCCAAGAAGATGTCATTTTCCTGTAAATCATTAACCAAAAATAAACTACTGTGAACAGTGAAGCAGACATGGCAAAAAAAAGTCTAAAAAATATTATATACTAAATGTGAATTAACATTTTTCGAAAAAAAGAGTTGCACACAATAATCCTTTCAATTATTTTTTTTTTTAATTCATTGGTCTATAAAAAGGCAAAAAATAATGACAGCCCATGCCTGTATCACACATTACAAAATCCTCAAATAATTAGTTAACTTATTTATTTTGCTTAATTAGCAGTCTAAAACTCAAGACATTCAAATTTACTGTGAAATGACAGTCAAGCCATCGCATTTGAGAAGGAGGAACTAGAAAATGTATAGAAGCCAACCTGGTCATTGAGGTCGTAGTCATAGCTGTCATGCAGGAGAAGGCTGAGGACATAGCGGGTGTAGATCATGGCATCGATCCCGCACTTCTCCAGCTCCTGGCCAAGCCAGCTCTGTACTGGGCCCAGCGACTGAAGCAGGGACATCTCTGATGAGGGCAAGGGGCCCACTAGTGGGTAAGGGCAAGAGAGGTTTTCAGGAGCAGGACCGTCTGAATCGGTGCTCACTGGACGCATGGGACCTCAGGTGTAGGCCATTCTCAGGTGGCGCTGCATTGTGACAGGTAGGTACTGTAGGGTAGTTGGTGGAGAAGGGTGCAGAAAGGAGATGAGGCTGAACCTATCTGGAAGGGGGGTCAGTCACTCCAGCAGGATGCTCAGAAGGGGCTCTACATGGGGAGGCATGTAGGATATTTTTTCTTTTTTTATTGCTTTAAGCAAAAAAAGGAGACTTTACTCGTCAGGCATGGCTTATGCTGCTGAACGATATCAGCTGTTGAGCAAAACACAAGACGTGTTTGCGTCTCAGTTGGAGAGGTCCATTTTGGCGCTACGTCTTACTTCAACGGCACAATCTGAAATGAAGCAAACAACAACGCATCAGTTTGTCTGAAATGTTTTCAGTTGAAAGACAATCAGTGATTATATTCATAAAACTGCCAAAGATCCAAAGAGCAGGAAAAAAAATTCTTGTGTTAAAAAAAATTAATAAGTCACTGCTATTAGCAAATCAGTTTTTTTTAGTTTTCCAAAGAAATACACGATTACAAATCAGAGCCCGAACGATATATCAGCAAGCAGATATTGTCAGCTAATAGCTGCTTATCAGAAATATATTGGTATAGATATATAATATACACTAACAGTTATGCAAGCAGATATTGCAGTAGATCAATGATTTACTGGCTGTATTAGTATGTAAGCTTAACCATTATTTTTCCTTCATTAATTTTTTTCCAAATAAATTCTTATTCCAATCCAAGTAAATTCTTATTTAAACATTTAATTTCCAACAAATTTGTGTATTTTGATGTTCAAAATGTAGTTGTCTTTGATAATAAACTTTCTTATTTTACTGTAAAATATCCTGCCTTAATACAGCAGTTATCACAATCTTTAATAACCAAATATGCTAACAAGTGTGTGTTACGTATTAAAAAATAAATAAATAAATCAGCCGAAATACCATCAGATCATCATCATGATCAAATCTTGTCATTATTCTCAGATAACAATATTGGTATTGGCCTCAAAAACCCAGTATCAGTAAGGCTCTATTAGATCCTACCATGGCAGATAAGTTTTGCTAATTGTCCCAAAGGATGTTTTTAATGACTGTTGATTGTGCTGCTTACCAGAAAGCTAATGGGCTCCTGAGAGAACATGGGCTTTTTAAATGATGTAGACAATGGCTAAAAACATGAGAAAGTTCTGCTTATAAGCACAATTTAAATGCAATAAGCAGGTTGGCAATAATTAATTGTCATCAACCATCCACCATACCACACTCTGGCAGAGGCCTGGATTTAAATTATGCATTTTTGCCCAAAATACAGCAGTCTTGAAAGAAACATTTTGCATTCACTTGAAAGTATGTTAACATACAAGTTATTCAAGTCCATCTGTATAATGATCCTCCTACTAAGCAAATGATAATCAACTTAAAACCCAAGTGGAAAAATGTACATGACCACATCCTTTTGAAACATCTAACAGCAAGGGTTTTTTTTTTTTTGACTACTTCTGAAATAGGATGCACCATCAAGCTTGCAAGATTCTGAAGTTTTGAAACCAAACATGCCTGGATTAGTGTTCACAGCAAAGTAGTGACAAGTAAAGCAGCGGTAGGGGTGGGTGATTGTGTGGGCAATGGGCAGGCAAACTGACGTTTGCTGTCATGTGCATGTGTTTCATATGGCAGCAGTGGATTACAGATCCAACGTGAAGAGCAAATGGAGGCTGAATCTATTTGATTGGCTGGCTCTCCTGTCACTTAACACTGGCATAATATACGTTACCCGTTACAGTCGTCAAAAGAGCACGATAAGCCTCGCAGTACGTGACCATAACAGTTCAACATCTAAGAAATCTTGCGGAAAATGGCGCTGGGTTCGTTTAATACTTTGGGATGAACCAAATCTGAATGATTAGCTAGTTTCACCGATAACTGCTAAATATGGCTGACCAGTGAACACAGCCCAGCTGTTTCTTGTATTCACATTAGCCCCGGCAGCTAGCTGCCGACTGCACTGTCCACACACCAACTTTATCCAATTGTCCCACTATATCAAAGGCAATTTTTCTGACATGGTCAGGGAGACAAAAGTGCATTCCAAGTAATGTTAATCATAGAATAATGTATTCTGCCATGTGTGTATCGCAAGTTTCGACAAACTAACAGATCGCTTCATCGTGCGACAGTAACACAAGAGAACCACTGAGAATGGCTTTGTAATTGTCGTTTAATGTCAGTGTTACATTACTTTGTCATCTATACGGCGATGTGATAACAGCTTAAATGTCTACTACATACACTTAATACAACTAACGTTAGCTAGTTAGCTGCTGCTTCACGCGGACAGCAAGTTAGCTGGACCATCGACCTTTAGCAAGCAGTTAAGTTAGCCGAATTCGCGGCCAAGCGCAGCCTCTTGTCATTAAGAAATTTGTTTTTATTGTTGTATCGATTACCTAACAAGTATCACCCAGATGAGACAGAGGAGGCTAAATTTTCATTACATGGCTCCAATAGCGATGCCCATCGGTGTCGAGAAAAGTAATGCTAGTTACGTATGTGTAGGCAGGTGAACGCAGTCTGCTGCTGGTAGCATTAGTTCTCACTGTTCTCTATTAAATTGTTAGCTAAATAACAGCAAATTGCTAACGTTAAGCCAAGATAACAATTTAATAAATTTACTTAAACTTTAAATTTGGCTTTTGTGTCTGAAAGTCAATAAAATGTAGCTCTAGTGTCCGAATCAAGATTGAAACTAACATTGGCTAATGTTAGCTATCACGTAGCTACGTTAGTTGTTGTGAACTGAGGGGAGGAGGAGCGGCTGCCCCGGTAGGCTACCAGGGGACTGTTAGACGTTTTCTCTTCAAAAATGTGCGCCATGTCGTCCTACATTGAAACAGTAAAGTGACCAAGCACGACAGACTGGACTGAGGCGGAAAGCAGCAAATTACAAAACATAAACTCCCAAATGGGTCGCTGGTTTACTTACCTGCCGCTGGTTGAAGTAAAGAGGAGCAGCGAAGGGGGAGCGGCTATTTCTCTCCCGCTGCTGTTCCGAGCTCGAGCTCCGGAATCCGCTGCGGTAGCATCGCGTATCATGGACGCCAACAGAAATGGCGCTGTTTTCACATCCAGTCCTTCGTCTCCAGCGTCAAGGAAACTGGCGACATTACGGCTCAAACAGGAAGGTCATACTTGGGTGATTCATTGTACGTAGAGCCACAATGTCGGCTACTGGAAGCCAGTGTCATTTAGTGAAGGTCTCCGATTGCACCACCCTCCGCGTTCGTATCTAAGCAACAAGCCAAACCTCTGCCGTCCTGTTCCTATTAGGTTTGATTCCTCCGCCAGGGTATTGCATCAGAAGCCCAAGTAGTACTCTCATTATTTCTACTCAAAGTAAATAAAATTTGTGACTTAGTTAAGTGTATTTTATTTAGCATTTCAATAAGTTGAAAACGTATTTTAACAATTAATTTAATCTGTTGTGTTTAAGTTACTTGGAGAAATTTATGGCAATAATACAAAAACACAATCAACAATCATTTTCATAAATGAAAAACATTCTGTTTTTTATCTAAACTGTTAAAAAAACATAGATTTTGTTTCCTACTAAATCCTGTTACCTCAATAATTAATAGCAAGACTGGTATATTACTACAATAAGAAGGTTGTGCTGTTTGTTTTGTTTTGGGTTTTTTTTTAACCATTGGTAGGCTATACAATAAATTATGTATTCTATTATTTATTTATTTATTTTGGTCCATGGTTGCGAGAGTTTAATATGTCTCTCAGATCTTTTAGAAAAGTATTACAGAAGTGCAGTTCCACCTAGAATGAGCCTTATAACTCCATTACATTTTCTCTTCAACATGAAGGTAAATCCTATATTACTCAAACCCCAGAGGATAATGTTTAAAGAAATGTTTAAACACGGTGACTTATCTACATTTTCCCAGTGTCCTAATCCAACCTCTTTATCTCCCATAAACTGCTTTGTGCCGAAAGAACAGAATCATGAACACATTGAAAACTACTTCATTTAGACTTCAAGGCTGCTTCATTTTACATGTTAACTGACTGGATTAGGCTTTGTCGTCCTGATCACCTAAAGACATGCGAATATCATCAATATGCTTTTAAACTTGAATTTACTGTATACCACATATTCACGATTACCTTTCAGATTCAAATTATTCTGGGGGCATTTCAGATGAATCTGAAGTCATGAATTCTTTAAGTCACATATCAGGATATCAAGGAAGGCAAGCAGCAAGTCGTTCTTGTTATCCTGTTAACTTGACACACTTTTTAGACACTAATCCTTTTAGTGAATTTAAATACTTACATTTAAAAAGGGACCAATGACAGACTGAACGCTTTATCCAATAAACCAATTAACTTGCTTGAGGAAGTAAAAAAAAAAATCCCCTCCTCAAACAAATCTGTATGACCACGGTTCCTCCTTCCTGTCTCCAGAAGTTGTTCAACCTGTTTTGCCTTTGTCAACCCCTTACCTGGACTCTGCACGAATCCATGCGTGCATACATGCAATCATACGCGTCCTTATATAGGTTCATGCATTCAGGTTTCTCTAACAGTGATTTGGCTTGTTTCCTGTGCTGACAGTTACGCAACACATCCACTGGCGCCAAACCTCACCTCAGGGCTTTCAGAAAGATCATGCAAACACAGACCTTCTCCTGTGAACTCATTATTTCACCTGCAGATTCCCACTTTTCTCTTTACTTGTTATTTTAGTCATGTTACATCTTGCAGATGGAACCAGGCTAAAAACTTTTAACGGCAGAGCCACAACAGCAGCAAAGCAGATGAACAGTCAGACAGATTAATATGTTTCGGAGACTGAATATTATGTTTTTTGAGTTAAGAGTTGATTCCTTTGCTTTTTCTCACTGTTATATTAAAGAAAGGACTACCACTCTGAGGAAGAGGGGAACACAGTGCTTCCTCTGTTTCCCCACTTCACATGATCCTCATATGATTCTAATCAACAGGCTCTTTTTCAACCCTTGGAGGCCTCACTTGGATACATGTGTACATAGAGAATCTGTGCTGGCAAATGAAAATCCAGATGAAAGTTATTTTAGTTTTTGATATTTCACTGGGTTTTGTTATGTTTGCAGAGGAGATTTGGTAATTTTAATTTAGCCAAGGTTTAGTTTTTTTGTATACTTACAATATGGTTAAACAAGTCAGAAATAATTTTAAATATGTATTTTTGTGGTGCACAACATTTGGTGTTTTTTTTAACACTCTCATAGTTGTTGTCTACTGTATTAATTATATGATTCAGGCTTTATTTTGATTTGATATCAGGTCACTGCTTATTTGCAGCCTGCAGATTATATTATATTTTTTGTAAAACTTTTGATATTTTTTATAATTCTGTAAAACTAATAAACATGGTTAATCTCATTATTTAAAGAAGCTGAGTTCAATGTGACTCAATCAGTAGATCATTAACTGATGCAGATCAATCATTTTGGGGGTCGATGTCTTCTTATGCATAGATTGTTTCCCGTCAAAAAAGTATTATCTTATCTTACCTTATCCAAGCACTAGTGAACTTAAAGCAAATTTAAACATCTTTGATCATTGTCATCAGCGTTATCACTTGATGAATAGTTGATATTTCACTACAGAGTGCAGGAGAAAAACCATTTGAGTGATTTACGTTCCAGTGATTTACGCTATCAGTTTTCAAACAAGTCAACTCAGCCTTGAGACCTCATCAATGAGAGAAATCCTGCAGGCTTTCAGAGCGTCAGAAGATTTCTGATGGGTTTGGATGAGTTCAGATATCTGCTGGCTGGTGATGTAAGGGTGAGATAACTCCAAAAACATGTAAATGTGTCTGCGCTGATGGCTTTTTCTATGGGCCTGCTGGAGATAAGGGAGGGACAAAGTCTCCTTGTCATGTGGTTCACTGTGTCTGTGAGTGTGAGTGTGTGTGTGTGTGTGTGCGTGTGTGTGTGTGTTTGTGTGTGTGTGTGTGNGTGTGTGTGTGTGTGTGTGTGTGTGTGTGTGTGTGTGTGTGTGTGTGTGTGTGTGTGTGTGAATAAGATAAAGAGCAGGCTTGTTGGCATCAGGCAGCGAACAAAACTGCTACTTTTAATTACATCACAACCAAACAGCTATAAAACCAGGAAAATGTGGATGACGTCACCGGTCCCAGTGTAACCACAGAGCGGCTGTTATCTCCACGGAACAGACCTGAATGTGCTCTCAATGCAAATACCGTCACCTCTCAGCCTCTGTTAACCTATCAGCTCTCTGCAGATGATAAAACACAGGGTTTGCTGAAGGTTTGTTCAACTGGTTTTCAAAATGCTCTGAGTTAAACAGAAACCAAAACCTTCCTTCTTTTCTCTTCTGCAGCTTTGATTCTGGTCGACCAGAAGGAGTCATGACTGCTTTTTTTTTTTTTTTTTTTTTTAGCTACTTAATAATAAGATGGAAAAAAGAAGAAAAAAAAGCTTTAAAGTGAATTTAGAATTTAAATTAAATGAAGTTTATCTCACTAAAATAATTTAACTAAAAGAAGCTAGAAGGGTTTTAATCATACAAATTATACATGCATGTTAGAAATTTGATGAAACTTTTTCAAATGTCTCAAATGATTAAAATCGATTTATTCAGGCATGATAACATTATAATCTGAGGTAATTACACAAGACATCATGTGTAATCGGCGAATCATGGAATCCTATTCATTCCATTTACGTACAGTATTAACGTCTTACTCGCATTTTTGCCTTAATCAGAGGACAAAAAAAAAAAAAAAAATNAAAAAAAAAAAAAAAAAATCATAGTGTAGTTTGCATGCAAACATACTGAGTCATAACCAGCCAGATGTAAATGCAATACACACAGTTGGAACACATCGTGAGCCAAAATTCTCCCACATGTTAAAGAAACTTGTTAATAAATTTATTTTGAAAGTGGAGTTGCCATAAATGAGTAGCTGCACCTGGAAAGGTTTGTACAAGCATGAAATGTGGTGAATTGGGCTAGTGACCACAAAATTACCTGCTGTAAGCGCCACCTGTGGAATTCTGATCAAGTTTGCAAGATGATCAGACTTGATATGTCAACATCTAACCATAAAGACAGAAATCTGTCTGTGGCACCAACGTCTCTAAAACCTGACAGGTATGAAGCTGAAATGCAGCAGGTTTATTGTTCAGGACACAAAGACTTGCAGCGTCACGTGTGAAGTTGATTAGATGAGCAGTTCTCAAATTGAGCTGTGCAGGTAACAAAGTAGTCCGCGCAGCAGGATACGCTCTGGTTCAGCGCTACCTACAGCAAACAAAGCTAGCTCACAAGGACGTGCAGAACACAATTAAGGCAGGCTGGTGCAAGTTTTGAACAGGCTGCACTAGTGTCATCTAACAGCAAAAAAAAAAAAAAAAAAAAAAAAAAGAAGAAGTTTATGCCAAGTAGATCACACCTACAAGGATTTTAAAACAAATTACAGGAAAACAGTAAAATGGTGAAAATACTGTTTTGAAATAAATTCTAAATGATGTAAAATATGTTGTTATGGTATGAAAAGAAAAAATGGCCACTTGTTTCTTCCTATTTTCCACTTTTCCACCTTTAGACATCCTGCCAACAAACCAACCAAGAAACGCAAAATGGAGAAATGAGGATTGAAAACCGTGAAAACTCTGTCAGTGATAAGGAAAGAGTCACCGTCTGGAAGTTTAGCTGAGTTTGGTTCTCTTGCTGTTATCATTTTCTGTTTGCCTAACAGCATCGTTCACCAGCATTAACACGGACCTTTACCCGATCTGATCTGGGTAATCTGTGGGATTTCACCACTCAATACATCGTTATGTGGCTCGAATGAACAGTCAAACGTTAAAAAATTACCCTGCAATGATCTGACATGTCATTACTCCATCTTCAAGACCTTTATGGAATCAGTTTTATTAATTTATTTCATGTCAGTGTGCAATTATAAATCTTTTACAAAACACACAAAATTCAGCCTCTGAAACATTTAGGCCCACTCCATGAAGGAAAGCAGCAGGGAGAAGAACAAAGCCTGATAAATACCTGCACAACATACATAAACTCCAGGTTTATGCTATGATAACATAAATATATAGATGATCCACCATTTACTTTTTACATCAGAACCAAAAAAAAAGAAAAAAAAGAAAAAGTATATAGCTACTTTCTATAATGGTGTATTAGGGCCATATGAAGAATTAAAAAAAAAAAAAGAGGGGGCATTATTTTGAGTTTTTAAAGTGCAAATTTGCCAGTTTGAAAACTCAAAGAAAAGTCCATATGCTGTCCTTATGCCTTATGTTTTAAAAGTCCGCATGTTTATGATAATTCAATGATGCGATAATTAGATGATTTTGCACTAAAAGCACAATTTTCTTTATTGCTAAATCCAAAGGAAAAGTATAATTTCATAAGGTCATATACTGCAGGCATAGTCACAACGTAATTTGCCAGTTTTAAAAGTCAGTATGCTTATGATAATGCATGATAATATCCTAAAAGCACAAGTATTTCTTCACTGTTAAATCTGATGGAAAAGCATAATTTAATCAGGTAACATGCAGCATAGTAACATGGTGAGACTGTTAATTCCAATTCCCTATTTCTCCTTTTTCTGTGTTTTAAAAACTCCAAATTTAATAAGGTATAATTTAGTAAGGTTATTACTGCAGACATAGTCACAACGGTAAGGCGGTGATTCCCCTATTATTATTATTATTTTGAGTTTAAAAAGTGGCAGATTTGTGTGTTTAAAAACATGAAATATTTCCCCTAGTTTTTTTTTCTTCATATGGCCCTATAACATCCAACTCAGAACATTACTCATATTCATGTCATCCCAATATTCTTTCTTTACACATTTTCTTAAACTGAAAATATAGCAACCTTTTACATCCTTTTTTAATGAATTCCAGTTTAACTCCAGCTACTGAAATGCTACTTCATCACAGATATGACAGCTGAAGCCCACGAAAAGTGTCTGAATCTCATTGTAAACCTGCTTATCACATATGTGGGTCAAAGGTCAGCATGCAGTCTAGAAGGAATGGCGGCTGTTTGTGTTTGTTTTTCTCTTCCTATCACACTTTTGAGTCTATTAGGGCATCTCAGACATCCTGATAAAGCTAACACAACAAATCTTATCAGTTAACTCACACACACACACACACACACACACACACATGCTGAAGATGTCGTCTGGTCACAGACGGCAATGCTTTATGAAGTTGATTAAATGATGGATAGGACTGGAGCCTTCAGACAGACAGATAGCAGCATCCTGTTTGGCTTCTATGACGCAGATGAAAGGAATGGGTGGTATGAGAGGAACTCTGCCGTGTGTTGTACGAGCCTGGCAACTGTCTGTCAGGCCATACACAAAACTACCGTGCACGCTGACAGGAACAGTCAAACGGGCCCTTCTAGGAAAACGAGTTTAGGGTGAAAGCCTGGTTGCGTGCATCAGCATCAGCACACTTTGTTTGGCAAATGATCCTCCTCCTCGTTTGCAATGCAAAAATGAACACGTCTGGTCACATGATGACTCGATTCATGACTATTTGTAGGACAAGCAGAGATCTTACATGCAACAGATGCAGTTTAAAGGATCATACTGGCGATTTTGCATGTTTAAAGGACCATATTGGCCATTTTGCATGTTTGAGCCTATTATATTCAATTTTCATACATGTAACGTTACTGACAATCATTTCCCAAAGCATACTGCTGGAACGGTGAATTCAAAATGTTTTTCCTACCTTCCAGACCTCCATTGGTTCCAGTTCATTCTGCTATTAAAATCAACTTGTTGATACTGTAAACGTTCTTGGGATAGGTAATCCATCATCACCAACAAGACGTGTATTCAGGTTTTTTTAGAAGTTATGTAATTTTAGTGTTTAAGCTCAATAAAAAGCGTGGAGTGAATGTATGCCTCCACCGGGGAATATAGTCCCAAAAGAAGACCTGCGTTTATGGAAAAATTTAAAGGACCGTGACTTCATAAGGCTGTGTAACTATTAGCAGGAGAAACATGGATTTTTAAGGTGGGTGTATCACTTGAATATTTGATTTTGAAAGATTAAGAGATTTAGCAAAATATCAGGAAAGCTGAAATACGGTTTTATACTTTGGGAAATGATTGTCAGTAATGTAACGTATGAAAACTGAATATATTGGGTTTAAACATGCAAAACAGACGGTATGGTCCTTTAAGCCCCAATCATATCAGTGCACTGCTGTCATTTTTGGGTCCACCTGGTCACCTGTCACTTGTTTAGCTAGTGATTTTATTGTGTGATTTTATTGTGTTTCTTTTATTTTTATTGCACCGGTACAGAGGAATGCACGTCAATCAAAAAAAAAAAAAAAAAAAAAAAAAGTGACACAAACCTGCTGTGAGTGTTAACATCCTGGGAAAAGGAATTTTAAAAGCCAATATTTCTGCATCCCAGGAATACACAGTGCTCTCTATTACAGGAATGATGAGGTCAAAGGTCAAACCAACCATTTTATCTGGTTATTTATTGGGAAATACAGTTTATTCTCCTGATAGGGTCAGAGGTCAGGTTGAGCTGTCACCCTGTCAAAGTTTATGCTGGTCAATAAACGATACGTCAGTATCAATCAGACTGATGTGTGTGTTGTTACAGTCTAATGGTAATGAATTAATCCTGATGTGTGTGTTATGAATGTTCCAATAATTTTCCACTATATTTCTTCCATTTTATTTGGAAAATCTCTGGATAAGACACATACATGTATGCACGCATGCACACACACACACACACACACACACACACACACACACACACTATCCTCTTCTCCTCTATATCCNCACACACACACACACACACACACACACACACACACACACACTATCCTCTTCTCCTCTATATCCTTTCCTTCCCACCTGTAACTCCCGACTCCATAGCCACCAAATCCCTGTAAGCCTTTATAATGCCAGAGGGCGAGAGAGAGAAAGAGAGAGAGAGAGAGAGCTTAATGACCTTACAAGCCGATTACAGAAAGGTCACAGTTCACATTCAGCCCTGCAGCCTGAAACTGCCAAACCAACATCATTCTCCATAGGAGAGAACAGAGACNTTCACATTCAGCCCTGCAGCCTGAAACTGCCAAACCAACATCATTCTCCATAGGAGAGAACAGAGACGCCATGCTTACCAGGTGCTGCTGCTGCTGCTGATGATGATGATGATAATGATGATGATGATGATGATGATGAGTCTTTACACTGATTATCTATTTTTTTANTGATGATGATGATAATGATGATGATGATGATGATGATGAGTCTTTACACTGATTATCTATTTTTTTAAGTGCCTGTCAGTAATACTTTGAATGCTGATGTGATAAAAATGATCTGCCACTAGAGGACAGCATATGCGTTCAGTGATGTGAAAATGTGTCACTTGGACAAAATTTCCTGCTGGATGGAAAGATTTCAGCTGATTTAAAGACTCTGAGCATCACAGCAGTGGATTAAGAGGCAACTGGACTCCTGTGATCAGGAGATTAACAAAGAAGCTGTTCCAAAAGTTCTCATTGAGACGTTTTTAACCCTCTGAAGTCTGAGGTTAACTTTTAAAATTTAGCTTTATGTTGAATTTTGGGTTTATTTGCATTTCTGCCAGCTTTTGAATACAGCATGAAGCTTCCAGAGCTCTCAGGTCAGCTGCTGCTGGTCTACTCCTGGTTCCTAAAGTCAGTACTAAACATGGTGAAGCTGCTTTTAGCTTCTGTTCTGCTCACATCTGGAACAAACTACCTGAAGATCTCAGACTAGAGTCAATGCTGACTACTTTTAAATCTAAAATGAAGACACGGCTTTTAATTCAATCTTAAAGCTGCACTTTATGATATTTATGCCTTATGCTGCTTTTTAAATGCTCCATATCTTTATCTAATTTTATGTATTTTTAAAGTTCTATTAACTCCTTTAGTTTTCTATTTTTTACTGTTCTTATGTTCTATATATATGTTTTTATGTTTTATATAAAACATATAAATATATATATATAAAACACACACACACACACACACATATATATCAGATTCAGAATCAGAATCAGATGTATTGTCAAGTAGGTTTTCACATATGAGGAATTTGCTCTGGCGCTTGGTGCTCAGGAAGGAAAAGAAAAATATACAAGATAAATACAAATATATGATCAAAAAATGTGCAATATACAGGGGATGTGCGTTAATGTAGTGCATAGAGTCCAGTGATTATAGAACTTATGTTGCAAGTGAATGGATGTAATGCAACGCGTGGTGACTGGGGATGTGT